>JAOWBB010010260.1:0-80525 GCA_028565995.1 Ricinus marginatus
CCCCCGCCCCTCCCCGAAAACATCCGCCACGACGCTAATTTACTTTTTTAAAAATTCACTTACTTGACTACTTCAGCAACATCAGCCATTTTTCACTTATCGAATAATTAATAATCCTAAAAAAGAATAAATTTTATAACACGGTTTTTCCAATATCTTTTTCTTACAAAAATGAAGAAACTTTATTTCTATCTACGTGAACCGTGCGAAACGAACAACACCGAAGCGAGCGAATTACACGAATGAAAGAGGGAACAAAACCGCGCATGCCGGCTTGACCTTCACGTTAAAAAGCCGGTACCTCACAAGAAAAAGAGGCAATAACTGTCGTTTATAATTATATATAGTTAGGTTCTTTTGATATTGAATGATCATTACTTTTCCCGCCACGACTAGATAGCGCTGCCATCGTTTCCCCTACTTTTTGCCGATCTTCCACTACTTTTTGAGTGCACAGAGCTTCAAATGTAAAATACCTGCTACTTTTCACAGTCATCTCAAAATGTTTGCCGATTGTGATTTATTGCGGCATTTTTTTTTTTCGCATATTTTCAAATTCAAAAACTTGACCATCTTCATTCTTTCGAAAAGAGATGCGCTAAAAATTTAAGTTTGTGCCGCGAAACGAGAAGCGAGCAAAAAATTTAAAAGACCAGCAGCTGCTCTTCCCCTATTATCGGGCCAAAGAATGCGATCAATAAAATTATTTAATCGCTAGATATGCGGATCTCATGTTTAGATTATGGAAAAATAATTTTTTTCTCTTTGAGTATATATATTCATCTTACTTTAGCTCGCGTTCCGCGACATATTTTATCCTTGTTCGGTACACTAGCCTTGATTATAACATCCGTTGGTTTTTTATTTCTGGATTTTTTTTTTGCCGCCCCCCCCAAAAAAAGGCGCGAAAATATATGTCAATGAATTTTTTTACGATACATTTCGTATTGCCCATCAATTTGATGTTATTTGCTCGATAAGCCTCTAATGAAAGGGTAGGGTACGTTGTAACTTTATGTAAAACTGGCAAAAATACCGTCCATATATGCGAAAACTCAGACGAGAAATGATATCGGAATTTACCTTGACGAGCTTGAGTTTTTTACGTTATCCAGACATAAAAGTCATTGCAATTATGTTGAACTTAAAATTGTAACAGAAACTAAGCAACGTTTTTTAATGGCAATCTTTTTTGAAGGTGTTTGCGATTTTTTTTTTTTTTTAGCTTTTTTTTTGTTCTTTTCATATTCTCCCTAAATGTATTAAACATGATTCCGCACATTGTTAGACTTTGAAAAAACTTACTTTTTTGTATTCGAGTGGTTTTGTCGCCACGTTTTTATTCTTAGGGTTCCTTTTGAGATAAAAAATGTCCTTGAAAATAAGGGACTGTATTGTGAAATTTTGAAAAGAATAGAAACTCAAATTGGCAACGTTGCATACGACCCTAATTGAAAGGTGTGCAAGTTCAGATTTATGGCACAACCTACCAATAACCTATGAGAATATTTCGAAGGGAATTAACCTCAAGTTTTATTTCTGTCCAAGTTTTTTTTTTTTTTATCTTTTCAAGGTCATTTTATCGTCCTTTGGTCTATTATTATTCAGGTTGGTAAGACTGCCTTGCGGCAGGAATAAGGAAACTTATCTTGAACAACTAGAAGGCATTTAATCACTACGAACTGCGACAGTTCCTGCGTGGAAACAAGCAGGAAGTGTTTAAAAAAAAAAAAAAAAAAAAATTTCAGCTTTCAGAGCTGGGAACGAAATTCTCTCATACGAATCCGTTGCAAACGCTTCTGCATTCGCAAATCGCAAATCTTTTTTTAAGTAATAAATCGAGTATTTTTCCATGATTTTATAACGGAAAACGGTGGAAAACAAGGGTACGGTGTTAGTGATAAAAGATAAAAATTCCCTGAAACGTTGAACCGAAGGAAAAATTGATAAGGAGTGAAAGTAGAAAACGAAACGTTGAAAATTAATATATGGCAAAGCTGTTTGTAATGAGAATTCTGAATTGGCAAAAAGCGAAAACGCATGAAAAAAAAAGGGAGAAAATAAAACTTGCGCCTTGGAAGAAGAATAAAAAAAAAAAAAAAAAAAAAAATGGAGAATTAATTTTAAGTTCATGACTTCATCTGTCCTTGTCTAGTTTACAAGTCCATGACAATGAAGTTGAATTTGTTTCCGTCAAGAATGTGGGCATCGGCTTTGTTTCACGTGCTTTGCCTGTTCACTTGTGAGCTAAAATTGTCGGTGGTGGGAGGTCGAGGGAGGTCTTATTTCTATCGGTCAAAGACTTTGCAATTATCGGAGTTAAATATATTTCAAAGGGAAGAGAAAAAAAAAGAGGATCCATTTTTATTTTTGGATTTGGACCATCGCGAATTGACTCATTTACGACACAGTCGTTAAACATAATTCCGCATTTAATGCGTTGCATGAATAACGCTCCGGGAAATGCTAAGGGAAGGAAAATAAGGATGCGCCGATCGCTGACGTGAAATCATCTTATGATGTTCAAACCAATTTTTAAGCGTTTATCATACATTTGTTGATTAAGGTTCTCCGCTTTCACCTAACCTAAAAATGTGATACATCAATAAAATTGGCTAAATTTGGCATTAGAGTATGACATTCCATTGTGCCTTCCTTTTTGTAACAACGCGATTTTGAGGTAACTTTAAACCCGAAGCCTAAACAATCACTTATAAATATATGATATAATTATCTGGTTTGAAATATTAAACTGTCCCACCGCAAAAAAAAAAAAAAAAAAAAAAAAAAAAAAAAATGACCTGGTCATGAAATTATTGGCATTTTAATCGGAGGAATTTAAACTAATTTTCTGCTGAAAGAATTTTAATCTTGAACACAGAATGTTTAGCCTTAGTCAAATACAGAAGACAATTTAAACATCCTTCAGACGTATTCGATATCCGATATAACTAGAATCTTCAGGTATTTTAAGAACAGAGTTTTGTTAGGATTTTTTAAGTTACAAAGACACGATTCACTATGAAATGTTATTACCGCAGATAAAGAATTATGCGGCAACTTTTTTAGGCAATGAACAATCTATAAATTTATGCGCTGGTAATTATTTATTAATATCAATTATTATTTAAAACCACGAAAAATATTTTATGCATCACTTGCAGTTCAAATTAGTGAAAAGCAATTACGTTATATGATAGCAAAACCATCACGATTGAATATCTGTACGGCAAGGAGAACCAAAAAATAGCTACATTAGCGGAATTGTTAACGCGGTCGAATTTAACTATAAAATTTATTTTATATTGTCCATATTTTTTTTTTTTTTTATTTTCCAGATCCTACGGCGATGTGCCCAAGGACGGACTGAGGAAATTTTCGGCAGAAATTACATTTAAGCTTCGATGCAGCGTAAAAGGAAGAAAACGACTTCAAATGTATATTGCACCGAGGCGGATTTTAACAACCGAAAGCATTTTTTTTTTTTTTTTAATATCATCTAATAATAGTAGCCAACACAAGGCAATCATCGAGGTTTAATTCAGAGGCAGAGAAAGTAACAGCGCCATTAAAAATTATGCGTCGAATTATGATAAATATCAGACACAACCTGAATTAACGGACGGCAGATGAAGTAACAGTTCCATTGACACCTTTCGTCCCACTGTCTGGTTTGCCGTATGCGAACTCTGCTCGCATTCGAAGCATGTAAGTCTAAATGTCAGCCGCAGTGATGCTTTTTGCGGCGAAGGAGATATCCACCCATTGCCATTGCACCGAATGCTCACATTTCCGGAAGTTTTTCGATCAGCTGCAATCCGTTAGCGGTCAGTTACCTGGTAAAATGAAATTTTCAGTCAGACATGTCGGGCATTACTTTAACGCATCTATCGCGCGTTTTCCATTTTTAGCATGCGAAACTCGCTTGTTCCCCATCGCGACACGAGCGTAATTGATTCACGTCAAAAGGTAGGGCGACTAGTACACGGCCAATATTTGGGGCTTATCTCTCAGATAACCTTTAACACGGCAGCTCTTGGGTTTTTCATATACTTCGACGCTATCCTTACAATCGTATTATCTCCCACGTTCCCGTGACGCGTAACTCTTTCCTCCGCTTCCCTCGAATTGGTTCATTTTTACGATTCGTTCGGAGATGCCAACCTAAATTGGATGTAAACGTTCCCTTCACTTCGTCTGAAACACGAGCTCCTGCATCATTATCGCTTTCTTCTTCTGCGGCGAATATTCATACGGTGAAGTGGAGAAAAAGGAATTGTTGCCATTTTTTTTTTTCTTTATTCCGGTGTCGTTTTTTCTGAAAATTGGAGTGGAAACGTTTAGACAAAATTCGCGACATACTATCCTCCAGTCACGGTGAAAGATGTGGGAGCCGTTAACATATCCTTTTCCAGAACGTGGTTCAACGCATGTTGAATTTCAAATGCAAACAAGTTCCGCACCATTAAACTTAAAGACAACGCCGAAGAACAACTTTCACGTGGTTTCTCCTGCAAGAAATCGCCAGTGATCGTTAGATAATGAGGAAGGAAGAAAGAAATCGTTTGGAACGCACAAAAAAATGCTATTTGCACCTCTTATGCCATCCATTTCATATGTTAAGCTAAACCTTGTAGCAGTGCATTATTACCATGATGCTTACATAATATCGGCGTTCGATAAGATTTCAATATGGCTTATTTATACAAAAAATAAGTAAATATTATTAATGAAAAATTAATCACAAAGCAAATAATGACAAAAAGTACCTTAACTCAAGCCTGTTTTTATTATCTGGAGATAAAAACTACCCATAATTATTTACATTGGCTTAGTCCAAGCATACTCACAGTGTTCTCCAAGACTGATTTTTCATTACCGTCTCCGGTCACACCTCAAATTATTGAACTCAAATATATTAGTCTGAAAAAAATTTATATTCTCGCTTTAAAATAAAATTATAAAAATATCATATGTCCTCTCGATTCTAAAATATCATTATGAACACGATTTTGTATGATTAATAGAATAAAAACTATCGTGAAAATGTTAATGAAATTATATGCCAGATCTTTTAAAAATATATCCTTTTGTTATGTAAATTATATTTACCCGTTTATCATCTAACTTACATATATAATTTTAGGGGTCGAATAAGCATATTTATATAGGTTAATATTAAAATACAATATACACCTTGCAATTTTATATTAACACATAGTGAATCATGCCTACATCAATTTGTCATATTGATTCAAAATTTGAGATGCATGCAATTATATTATTCCATTTCTAATATTATGATGTAATTACCGATGTAAATTTCAATACTCAGAAATTTAAATATGAAGAGTGATAGCATTTGGAAAATATTACGGTGAAAAGAGCCAAATTTTTAATCCCATTCCTAAAAATAAGAATTTGAATTCATGCAAAAATATTTTTTGTCTATTGTGTGAATAGAAATATCTGTTTCCTATCCGTTCGAATCCTTTAGGACAAAATTCTCAAAACCTTCTCAGCATTGACATATCATTACATCGATTATTAAATGAGTTTTTGGATTATGTTTATAAATTTGATGCGAATTGAAAAATGTAATTTTCCTGAAGGAAGCGGAATATACATACATATACTGAACTAAAGGAAGATCCATTAAAAATTATGGTCCAAATTTTAGCATTTAAGAAATTTGGGTATCATTCCTCATGTACATAAAAATAAAACTATAGTATGAATTTATAGCTGCAAGTTCAAATTCTAATATTTTTGATACATTCTACATCCTAGAATCATTACAAAATAATGCTGGCAAGAAAACTTGTCCAAAACACCAAATAATAATAAAACATTTATAAAATCTTTAAAAAGCATCAATTTTCTCGTGAATTTTTGTAGGAGATAAATTCACTTTTGTTATATAATTGTAAGAAAAGATTGTTTAAATTAATATTACATTAAATATCAACATTATAGTCGAATTGAATGTAAGGTATATTATTTCATGGTTGAATAATTATTAACGTTAAACGATTTTAGTTAAAATTTCTAATTCTATGATTATATGATTCTATTTATAATGCCAAAAAAACTAGTATAAGCGACAATATTCTATGTTGAGATTTAAAAAGTAAATTCGATGTTAGAAATGGAGATATTTTCAATTATATTGTTACATTTTACCATTTGAAAGTCATGTGTTCTGAAATGATGTATGGGCGTAATGAGGTAAATGAAAGTTTTATCTACATAAGGAAGACGCTGCTACACACTATATTGTGCTATTATTTTTCATTCATATTACTTTTCCTTTCATTTATTGATATTAATTTCACCTGGAATCTTTTGTATGAATCACAATGTATGTTATGCATAAAATGAAATTCAGCTAATTCTCAATGTTTATGTAATGACTGTTGTGAATGTTAATTGTGCATTTATTCATTTTACAAAATTAATTTTTGTGAGCATAAAAATATTTTTGCTGCCTTCTGATGATACGCGAAATTTAGTAAAGACATTTAAGGGGATGATGTATGAACCCAGACCTTTAGCGAAATCTATTTCAAAAATATCTCTTTTTTTTCTATGCAAATTAAACAATTTATTTAAAATCCGATTCTCGACAATACCACAACTCCTGTCCCTTTTCCATCCCCTTTCTGATGTACAACAATAAAAATTTCAAAAACTTTTTTTGCATCTTTTATGAAGTTCCACAGAGTTTTAAGCCAGAAGCAGCTGTGCTCATCTATTAGCTGGTTCCTTTTATAACATGTTTTATATAAATAAATGGTTCATTTTTTTCTCTCTCAAAAAAACGGTGCTTCATTTGCATGATAATGAAAATCATGTGAACCGGAGACATGCAAAAAATCCCGTGCCGATAAAATAGGGGAATCGAAGGCATTGTAGATTTGAGGAAGGAAAGAAAAGTGTTTGCTAATTGTGCGGTTGACAAGATGACGAAATAAAATTGCAATCTAAATTACAAAGAAAGAACTTTTGAAAAAGAGTAATGTCATCTTCAGCATGGAAAAGAGATTTTGAGAAGAGTAAAATATAAAAAAAAGAAGGAAAGATATTTTGTTGTTTATAAGAGTAATTTTGGAATTTTTATTTTTAAAAATTAGAAAGAAAATTGTTTTACACAATTCAAAAATTTTGTCTCAATCAATTTTTTTATTGTCATAAATGTTAAAAATATTTTTTAGGAATTAATTTTTTGAATCTAAATAAATGCAATATATGATAACGCAGCATTTCACAAAAGACAATAAATTTTTTTCATTGAGCCCCTTGGAATAAGCAAAATTTTAATAATTTTCCATAATGGGAAAAGTGGATTTGAAGGTAAAGAAATACTATGACTTGTTTTTAATATTTGCAAGGAACTCGCATTGCCCAGAACTTTAATTATGAACTTTTTAATAAATATAATAATTTCCTTCTTTTATTGCTTCTTTAAAAACTTTTCCTGTCTCCGATAATTTATTTAAAAAATAATTTTATTTTACATTCTCTTGAGTTAACCAAAGAGAATAAACTTTACATTTTTACATCCAAGCATTTAAACGAATAATTTTCTTTTCATTACGAAAAATTTTATGTATGAAATAGTCGTAGCGTATGATTCTGCTGTTCTCCTGAAAGGCTTATGTGAAGTATTAGAAAAAAAAGAAGAAAAACGGACAAAATGTGGCCCGTTAAGATTATACAATTTAGAAATGACCTTTGAGGAACCATTTATTTTATTCTACAAATTATTTTTATTATCAATGTAAACTGATGTATTTGACGTATTTTAAATGTTTAAAAAGTTTTATCATTGAGTATTCTTTTTTTGGGGAGAAAATTGACATTCGGATCCTGTGGAGAAGGAAAAAAAAGATTTTAAAAAAAAAATTTCTGCGAAATACGCGATGTGAGTGAAAAGGGGTTGATCTTCGTAAGAATCACTGCTGCCAAATACGGAAAAAGAAAAATTTTGAATATGTAACATGTTGAAACCGCAGAGAGAAAAAATTAATGCAGCTGCAGCAGCTTCTGAGATTAAAAATCAGATTGTTGCGACCGAATAAGAAAGATTTAAATAATTTGAGATGCTTATGCAGGTACGTTTGCATCTTCGAGCGAAGGAAATGAGAAACAAGAATAAAAGAATCTGAAGTCTAAGCTGGGCATGTTTCAAAAGGTGATTCACCTTAGCATTTCAACTTCGCCAGTTCGTCAAGCTTCGATGCAGTATTTTCCTCCGCCGGAAACTCGCAATAAATATGATCCGGCCCAACAGTTAAATAAATATTGCAGTCACATACGAAAATATATGGAGAAGAGGAACAACAGGAAAGAAATAAGAAAAAATCCCAAATTTTGCGCTTAATTTTTCATTCCTCCGCTCTTTCTCACGTCAGGTGTGTGGATGCCATATTTTTTTTCTTTCTTCTCAATTCCATTTACTGTAGAATGATTCCGGTTCAGAGATCTTTTACGGTTGCTATGTTTTAGGAAAAATAAAAAGAAAAACTCATTTCAATCGTTTTACTTCTAATTTTGATTTTTTTTTTCTTTTTTTTTTTTTAACTTTCCCGTGATCAACTCAACTTTAATTTCAGCATCGATTCATTTTTAGTTTCGCCGTGAAATCGTTTGCGATAAAGTTAAATTTTTCCAAAAACACCCCAGCGTCCATGTCAAAATTTATTTCAGAAAATTTTAACAATTAATTCCGTCTAAATTTCTTTAAATTCAGCTTAAAATCAACTTGCTTGTTTCATTTTTTTTGTCTTCGCCTCTATTTGCAATTAGATCTCCCTGAATAATTTTATTTGCTCTTATATGATAAAAAGATGCCACTGTGAGGCAGATTTTGTGTAATTCCACGTTTAATTTTTAATTATATCT
This sequence comes from Ricinus marginatus, assembly GCA_028565995.1. Classification (NCBI taxonomy): domain Eukaryota; kingdom Metazoa; phylum Arthropoda; class Insecta; order Psocodea; family Ricinidae; genus Ricinus; species Ricinus marginatus. The sequence goes on from JAOWBB010010260.1 coordinate 8,905, forward strand.
CATTAATATCAAAATTGTTCGGGGAAATTAATTTTAAACGACAATGAAAAAATAACTTTCAATCGAAATGTAGGCAATCAGAGTAAAAAAATATTCAAACTAAAATTAAAAAAAAAATTGAAATGAACAATGATATATTTTTAAATCATTGCAGTTATGAGAGTGTAACAAACAATGGCTGTGCTTCCTTTCTTGTGCTTTTACAGGTAAAAATTTATCCCGTATTAACGCTGTTATTTTGTAAATTTTGTATTAATTTCATTTTGAAAAAAAAAAAGTTATGTTAAATTTTCTCGCAGCATCTCGTACAAGAAATAAAGGTTGCATTTGGATAATTTCAATTCGATCGTTTTTCTGGATAATGCATATTACAGCTCTTTCACGAGTTGAATATTTAAATTATCCAATGAGAAGGGAAAAGTTATATTTCACTTCAAAAATTCAAGTTTTATTTTACAAAAAATGAATTCATTTTTATTTATGCATTACATCTAAAGCATTGGCTCATTTAATGATAGTGTTAATTACATATTAATGAGATGTTTCATTATTAGTAAGAATGTGATATAAAGTTTTTGGTAATTTTTTTTCTTTTAACCAGAGAAAACAAGTCGACCTTGTGCATTTAAAGGTAATAAATTCTTTTCCTCTTTTTTTCTTTAGAATAAAAAAAACGGAGTCAGATTACGAGGAATTTATCAAATTGCAAAAATGCAAGCTGTTAACTCGAGATATCACCATGTTCGAAAATTAAGGGAAAATGGAAGACACTCCATTAGCAGAAACACCGTAAAGAAGTAAGGGGGTCAAGTTTTTTCAGGTAAATGGTAAAAAAAATCCTGTAAAGTTTAGCGAATCGGTTTTTGCCGTTTTTTCAACAGAGCGCAGCATCGGATTGAGGAGGCCTTGAAATGTTGCCGATCCGGGAGCGCATTCAAGCGGCAGAATATGGAACCTTCAATTGACCCGTGAGTTCTCCATTTTTTTTTCTCGTTGAATCGTCGCAGGTTGTCTTAATATCAGACGGTGGAGAGTGTAGGGAGAGAGAAAACTTTTCGCCGATTTTTTTTTGTTTTTTTATTTTAAGTGTTTTCTTTTTTTTGAGATTCGATCGGAGCGAGAGTGGGAGCTGGTGCGAGCCTGCAAGGTAACGGTGGAAGGAAATATCGAGGAGGGAAGAAAAAAAAAAAAAAAAAAAAGAAAAAAAAAGTGCTTTGTGTATATGAGTGCGTGCAGGTATTCTTCGAGTGCCGAGCGTGCGTGGCTTGGGGGAAAAATGCGTTCGACATCCCCCGCGAGCCTGTGTTGTTGACGCGGGTGGTGCCTTCCCCTTTTTTTTAAAAAAAAATTTTCCAATTAGGATATATATAAATAAGTAAAATTCCTTCCCGATTAGAGTTGCGAAGCCCCGCGGGCAAGAGAGGTAAAACGGGGCGACAGGGACCGCTAGGAGCAAGCCGCCCTGGAAGATATAGACGTGAAGACAATGGGCAATGCCCCAACGACCAACAAAAAGGGCGATCCCGCCGAAAGTGTCAAGGAATTCCTTGACCAAGCAAAGGAAGAGTTTGAAGAGAAATGGAAGAAAAATCCGACAAACACATCCTGTCTGGATGATTTCGACAGGATCAAGACCCTCGGAACGGGTTCCTTCGGGCGCGTCATGATCGTCCAGCACAAGCCGACGAAGGAGTACTACGCTATGAAGATCTTAGACAAACAAAAAGTAGTTAAGTTGAAACAGGTAGAACACACGTTAAATGAGAAACGCATATTGCAAGCCATCAGTTTTCCTTTTCTCGTGAGCCTAAAATACCATTTTAAAGACAATTCGAACCTGTACATGGTGTTAGAATATGTCCCGGGCGGCGAAATGTTTTCCCATCTCCGCAAGGTCGGGCGCTTTAGCGAGCCGCATTCGCGGTTTTACGCCGCGCAGATAGTCCTTGCCTTCGAATATCTCCATTATCTGGATCTTATATACAGAGATCTCAAGCCGGAGAACCTGCTGATCGACTCGCAGGGCTATCTCAAAGTAACAGATTTCGGTTTCGCCAAACGAGTCAAGGGTCGGACATGGACCCTGTGCGGAACGCCGGAGTACCTGGCCCCCGAAATCATTCTCAGCAAAGGCTACAACAAGGCCGTCGATTGGTGGGCTCTCGGGGTGCTCGTATACGAAATGGCGGCCGGCTACCCACCTTTCTTTGCCGATCAACCCATCCAGATATATGAGAAAATCGTATCCGGGAAGGTACGTTTCCCGTCTCACTTCGGCTCCGATCTGAAGGATCTCCTTCGCAACCTCCTTCAAGTCGATTTGACCAAGCGCTACGGTAATCTCAAAAACGGTGTTAACGACATTAAAGGTCATAAATGGTTCGCGTCGACGGACTGGATAGCCGTTTTCCAGAAGAAAATCGAAGCTCCGTTCATACCCAAATGCAAGGGTCCCGGAGACACCAGCAACTTCGATGATTACGAAGAAGAGGCTCTCAGGATTTCTTCCACCGAGAAATGCGCGAAAGAATTTGCAGAGTTTTAGATTATTCCCTTCCCTTTTCCCCTGCTATTATCAAGTTTCTTCACATTTTCCTTTCGAACGTTACGATATTAGAGGTTAACCTCCATCACCATCACCACCACCACCACCCACTACCATTATCTGGACGAGGCTTCATTAGTGATTCTTGCTACAATCTCAAAAACTGTCGAAAGTGCAGAAAGAAAAAAAAAATAGATGATTAGTGAACGGACCCCATGATTATCTCATCCAGAAGGAACGAACCGGCTTAAGTGTTGTTAAAACTCAAGTGGATGAAGAACAAAAAGTGAACACCCAAACAGTTTAATTAGCCAACAAATTTTGTCTCACCCATGGATTGGAGCTTTCGAAGAGGGCATAATATCCCTTAGGTGAGTAACTTTTATGAAATAATAAAATGATGAGGATAAGAAAAATTACCGGAAATTTATGCCTCGGTTTCCGCGATCCATCTGTAGGGTCGAGGCGCCTTGAAATTGAAGAGTTGCAAACCGTAGATTTAAGGGGGTCAAAAAATTAACTGTACATGAAACTGAACTGTTTCCCCTTAAGGGATGTGACGTCAGGTGGAGGCATATTCAAGATGGCCGCCTCGGTTGCATTCCCAGAAATTTATCTCCCCGGCTTTTTCTTATAAACAGGTTGATTTTAACTTTATTTCAATTTCATTTTATGATTTTAAACTAGAACATTGTAATTGACGAGAGAACTATTATTTCCGACACTCTTTTCCGGATAGAGCGTAATGTCCGACTAGCATTTTTAGCATTCGTTTGATCTCTATTACGTCACGTAATGGAGATCGGATTAAGAGTGAATATTTATTAAAAATTTGAATTGAATATGGTAAAGCATGACCTCAGAAAGCTACGATAGAAACAATTTCTTTGAATTTAAATCATGGCCAGTACTAATTAAAAATGAGTATTATTACTCTCATAAATGATGAGAACAGCACATATTACCAAAATTTTGAATTTGCATTTGCTGGTTTTTATTTAAACCGGAAAAAAATTTTCGTAAAAAATTAATGATCTACATATTTAGAATGTAATCGAATCACAACTACATGACTTTTTAAATAATATACTAGAGCGAAAAATATCCTATAAAAGTATCAAATTTTCAAAAAAAAAAAATTTTTTTTTCCATGAATATATTTTAGAATGTCGAAGAATTTGCGTTTTTGTCATAGAAAGAATAAGGATTTAATGTAATACAATCCCAAAATTTTCTTGCTTCAGTATTGATTTTTAACTTTTTTATTATTTCTTAAATTTCAAAAATATATTGTCACACTTTTACTCATCATTATTTCAGACAAATTTCTGATATTCGAATTTTTGATTTATCCAGTATAAAAATAAATTTAAGCTATTTATAATATTTTTGGTCCATCTTATAGTTTTGATTTTTAACCCGATTTACGACTTTCCTTTTTTCAATTAATTATTTTCTCATCGGATCGATTAAATTATTGATCTTGGTGATGATAATTTTTATATTATATTGCTCTTATATATGCTGTTATTTTTGTTCTTTTATCATTACATATATTCTTAAATTTTTGATTTATATTTTATAAAAACAGTCTTAATTAACTGATATTATTGCAAAGAAAGATATTACACATAATTCTTGAGCAGTGGTATAATTTTTTTATATATTGGTAGATTTATGAATTTAACATTAACATTTTAAAGTTTTTGATTTTCTAGGTTTTTAAATTAAATTCCTTGACAATTATTAAGATATAATAATTATTAATTTTTCATATTTTTTCATTAGCTGAGTATTCCGTAAATTTTGATATTCCGTAGATTTTTCGATATGCTGCGAGATTCTTTCATAGCCACAATTTTTCTTTTAGAATCCCTGTCTTAAAAGCAAACTATTAATTTACTACTTTTTTTGCATATAAAAAGTTTCCGAATGATTTTCTTCCGGATGTCTCCTAAAAAAATTGAGCTGTGAAATTATTCCTTTTTTTCCATAATTTTACCTGGAGGTTTTCAAACATTAAGAAATAATATTATGAAGTAATATTACTAATGATTTCAATGGATTTTATATAATTGACATTCTCCAAGTTAAAAAATCGTTTTGCGCATAAAGGTGTATATATTATACGAGAATTTATATTTATTTATATAATACAGAATTTAAAACAACTTATATCAATTCATTTTACATTTTCAGATACGGAATTTAAAAATAAAAATACTTTTATCGAAAATTTTAGATGCCATTTTAATAAATGTATAATAATATATTTGGTGCAGCGGTCTATGTATTTTTTGAATACCTGCTTATTACATTGAATATTAGCTCTCTAAAACTTTCTTTTTATTTTTAAGTTGGGACCATTTTCCTGATTTTATATTTGATTAATACATTTGTTATATAAAGCTTGCACATCAATTGCCGGTTTATTAAATTTTTAAATCCTGTCTGTTCACTGATACTGAAAAGCGTCATATTATTCAAAATTTCTTAAATTTTTCTTTATACTCAACGTTTATGGAGTATTTCTTATATTTCAGTAGTAATTTATTTTATTCCATTTAAAGTACACAACTGACATTTTTATTTTCTAAAATTAAAACATTTTTAGAAGAATCATCTCTATGAATGCTATTTTTTTATTAGATTATTTCTGATCCACAGGGAATCTAAGAGATCTCCATTTACATATAATAAAAATTTATTATATTGAAATTTCTGAAAGGACTATAATTAGAAAAATTTTCTTTCTCATTCTTTCACTTAGCAGTAAATCAGGTCAAATTTTCAGCTGTGAAACTAATTATATTGTTCTTAAAATGATTTAATGTCTATAATAACAATAATCCATAAATATAAAGGGATACATATTTTATTACGAAATAGAATATTTTCAAAAAATATGATATTGCGGTTATTGGATACATGATAAATTTAATATTTTTATAATTATGAGTTTTTTAATCATGAAATTATTGATAAAGAAATTATGCAAAAGTGTCTCCATTGTCTTAATTTCTTCAATTATGATATGTAAAAAAAAAAAAACGCGTTTCTGTTTAAACCCTACTTCTTCAATTTCTTGTATCATTTTGGTTGATTGCTTTTTTAATTTTGCAATGAACTGCCTCACTGCTCCAATTAATAAGTATTTTCAACACATTTGAATGAAATGTTTGTTTTTAAACTTGTTAAACATATCCTTGATGCAATGAAACATTCAAGTTTTTTTTTATTTCTTAAACTATTTTTTTATTTTTATTTTTGAACTTTAAATTTCACTTAATTTATTTGTGATATAAATGTACAGTTTTCATATTCTTGTTTTAGTGTTTAATTTTTTGTCATTCAGATAGGATTTTATTTCACTTTTATTTTTTGAATCCAAAATTTTTGTGTTATCTAATATCTAAATTCCTAGATCGAATTATGATCTCAAGCAGATTATGATTTTATTCCTTTATTAATTGTTGACTTGGCCATTCCAGCATTCAAATAGCGATTTGCATAGTTTCATTAATATTCCAATTGAACATTTTCAAATTTTCAAATTTTTTTTGCATTAACGATACCCTTGCAGCTTAGTTTTTTTAATGCTTTTATCAACTTGACTCTATTGAGTATTAATATTCGACGCCACTTATCATTAACCCATTAACCTCGCTGCATGACCAACGACATTCTTTCGTGGCTCACCAACAGGAAAAATTTTTGGTTTTACTTTGATCAATTTTCGTTTTTTTTTTTAATAAGTAGATATACATATATTTTATTTCTCATTTTGTAGGTTTTTTGTTTTTTTTTTCTTTTTTCAGCTTTCATTTTATTACCGCCAGTTTATCTTGCTAGGATTATAGGCGTGACCTCCGACATCTTAGTCTATCAACTTAAAAGGATTTCTGGTATGGTTGGTGTCTGAATGAATGATAACACTAAAGAAGGAAGTGATCTGAAAACAATACAGGCATTGATTTGGCATACAAGATTGTAAGAAGAGTATGAAGTAACGAAATAAAGAGAGTGTGGAATTGAAAAAAGTAGTGATAGCATTGAGAACCAACTTGGAAAATGTTGGTACATAATAACGAAGTAAGATTAATCTCTTGATATTCAAGTAGTAAGTAGATATGATGTGGGTTCAGGTTGATACTTTTTAAAGTTAAAAACAGACACAACATACCGTTATTTTAACATATACTTGTATTAGCAGGTAAATTAAAATTTTGACTTATGAAACTAACTTTTAAATTATTTTCGACATATATAAACTAAGGAATGAAACGTGAAAGATGGCATTTTGTTCAGTTTTAGAATTAAAAATATAATGGAAAAAGAAAAGTAATAACTTGAACGAAAAAATTCTTTTTGAAATCAACAGTTCGATGAATGCATCTAATTCAGTAAAGAAGAAATGGCAGCTACAGAAAAATTCAAAATTTTTCACCAAAAGGATACCTTTAGCTTTAAAAAAAGGGGGGAAAAAGGAAAAAAGCGAAACCTTTATGGTAGCATAAAGGAAAATAAATCTATCGCCAAATGAAATTGTTTAGCAGAGGATAAATGGATTCAAGGCAAATGCCGAAAGATAATGATGTATGAGTGAGTCATGAGTAAGTTACTTTTGCAATGCTACCATAAATGGCTCTTGAAAATTTCTTAACTTTTATTCCCCCATTGATTTAGATTAATTACCAGTAGAAAATTTTCTGACACAATAAATTTCCTCATATAAAATAATAGATATATTATTTTTTGTGAGCGCTCGCAACTGACACGATGGGGGCAGAAAAAAATTTAGAATTTTAGAAATTAAAATCTTTCATGCTCATGCAGTGACCCACTGCCCTTAGTAAAAGAAATACCTGCGAGAAATCAGCGAGACCTGCAAGATCTTCACAATTTTGAAAACCGCAGTCGACGTAGACAAAATAAATGCTTTTTTTAAATAATATAAATTTGGACACCGATTTGAGTGAAAATCTCGTTATTTGAAGCGAAGTTTCTTAATTTTCCATTATTCTTTTGCATTATCCAAGACAAAAACAGTCCATCCAGAAGTCCAATGGTCTTGTTCTGAGTTTTTTCCGATAGCATTTTTTTTTTTTAAAGTGAAAGCCGTGAAAAAAAAATTTTTTTGAATGGGAGTAGAAGTTTGTAAAAATCTGAACTGATATAGCGCAATTTAATTGGTGCGATCAAGGACAAGGTCAATTCTTGATTGGACCGATTAAGCTCTAAATTTTTAAGTGAATCGTCTCGTTGCCTCTGGCGTTTTTCGTGTCAGTAGCCTTAATTCCGATAATCAAATTTTTTCTTTTTTCGGATTTGAGTAAAAGTTAAACGCAAGCCTTTTTTTATTATTAACGAAATTTTTTTTCCCACTGATTTTTTTTTTTTTTAGATTCGGTAGAAAATGTTAAAAATTAGGAACAGATTAAGAAGGGTTTAAGGCAAATTTTGAAAGGGCACTTCAAATAACCTTTTATTTTGAAGGTTGAAAAGTGGGGCGGAATTTTATATACTCTCATTTAAAGCTTTGTGAACATTTCTTCCTAAACATATACACATATACACAGAAGATCTTTTTAAATTCTTTTTCCAAAAGGGCTCAGACGGCGGAGGATATATTCGAGTATATTTTTAAGAGAAAAACAAAATAATAATCGCGGCTCTGGGGCAATTTTTGAATTTTTATTTGAGAAATGACTCAATATAAATATATGTTAATTGTAAAAACAGTTATATGAATTTTCGATAAATGGCGTGTAAACGACTGAAAAATTATATTGAGCCTATGTGTGATTATTGGAATGTCGTTGAGAATGTCTGGGGCACAGAAATATGCGATAAGATAATTTTGCCAGTTAACACTGCTACCATTACTACTATGATACTTTTACTATGAGCGTCAGTATTGGTATTTATATGGATAATCGAACATTAAGTAACTTTGAGTATGACATTTTAAAAAATATGAGGAACTGAAAAGTTAGCGGGTAGACAGAACGACATGAAGACGTTACAAAACCAAATACGAAATCATACGTAGAGAATATTTATATATTATGCTCGAATAATAATCCCTTCATCAAAGGAAGGATTTAAGTATATTCAAACATAATTGAACAGGGCGAAGGAGTTTTTTTTCAGAGATATGTGAAATTATTTTTTATTCCAAGAGCAGGCTTCCATTCTCTCGAACATACAAATGTTAAAGTTATAAACATATATATATTTTTGTGCGCAAATCGAACTCATCACGTTGCTGTTGTTTCAACATATTCATTTGAATATGTTGAATATCCTCATTTAAAGTGGATCAACTTAAGGGCCGGGATCAAGTCCGGGTTAATATTACATCCGTTGTTGACTTGTTTGCTTAGCCGGCTTCTAATGTAAATATAGTAGGTGATCGATAATTTCAGCTGCGACTGCTGTAATTTCTCAAATTTAAGATAATCCTTCCTCTATGTGGTAAATGGCAGTTAACATAATAATACTCTGAAGAATCCGAGGTTTCCATCGTTGTAATTGTAATCCATTGAATAAATGGTATTCGAAATTTTTGCTTTACCGATCATTTTTTATGTTTTTATTGTTTTTTCGGTTTTCATTATATATATATTGATAATTTTCAAAGAAATTCAATTTCAGAAATTATGCGAAGTCTTTTGGTTTTACACTCTGAGTTTAATATTCTCCCATTTCTTCTGATATTGTTTTCGATGATGCCTTCTCTGACCATAATTTAAACTCTCCTGTATTTCTAATTTTAACGCAACAAAATTTTGATTTTCACATGTCGGCTTTTAATAGGCGAAATTTTATTTCGATCGGTTAATTTTGGAATATATATATATACTCGTTAATAAAATACGGTTTTTTTTACGCTGGGAACAACATTGCTACTATTTTTTTACTGGGACATTGCTAGGGAACAATGCCCGAAGCAAAAACAAATTATTGGCACGTAAACAACTGTTAAATTCTATTCTTAATTCTAAATCGCTGCTCCAGCGTATCAAAACATGAAGAAGCTATGTTTTTCATGAATTTTGTGTATGTTGAAAAGGTGAAAATCTTTAAAAAACAGTAAGCAGGCATAAGAAACTATACCGTAATTTATCAGAACAGTTGATCATCAGATATTAGTGTAAGCTTAAACATTAATACATGAACAGCACTGTTTAGATTAAGCAATTGACTTATAAAAAGCAAATTTCTGATTTTATTTGTAATAATGTTTTAGCCACAAGAGGAAGAGAATTAAAATTTTTTTAATTCGAATTTTAAAATTCGAATAATGGCTTTTAGGGTTTTAACATCATTGTTTAATCCTTTCATGTTATCCAGAGAAACAATGAAAATCAAAATTTTGAGTGTGTTCCTTATAAAATTTAAAAATCAAATAAAAATTTCATTCCAACATTATGAAACATTAAAAATTACAAAAATTTTTGGTCTTTTGTATCGAAAGTAAGATGAATCGACAACTTGGAAACAGATTACTTTATGTAATAAGTCTTAAATTAACAATTGATTTTTCGTTAATTAAAATGTCGTAAGGCGTTTTAGTTAAAGTGTATGGAAACGTAGCCTAGAGAACAAAGTTAATTCGACAATATATATTTTTTATGGAAAAATTAGAATTGTAAAAGAAATATATCGAATTTCAGGGTGTTGAATGGGTAATGACTATGCCATTGAACGATTGTATACGTGCATACATGTATATTTTAGGAAATTTGTTGGGGCTACGCCCTAATCATTGTTTTTAAAAAAATCACGTTCGTGCAACGCGATCAGGCTCGGTGTAAGGGTGACGTTTTTCGCAACGACATTTACATAATTAGCATTTCGTTTATTTTATATCTTCAGTATTGCCTCAGGAACTTCTTTTTTAAATTTATCGCTAAATTATCCTGTTGTGTAAGAATTGTAGCTTTGTTCAATACAAATCTGTTCAGCCCAATACCAACCTCATCCCGCTATTAGCATAAAAGAAACCTTGATCCAACAACAAAGTGGAGTTCAAAAATAATGTAAATTTCAGTTTGATTATAACCTCGACTTTTATATTGAGAAATTTTATACATGATTTAATTGTCTTAAGGTTCATTTAGTTCTTATTTATTGTGCGTAGATAAAGGACGTTACTTGTAACGGTATTCAACTGTGTAGGAAATATATCTAAATTCTCTCAAGCAGAAGTAACGCTCTTCGTGATATTTAAAACAGGATTTGACAATTAGGTTATCATTCTTATATAATGCACTCAACTCTTGCTTCATAACTCTCTTAAATCTAACTTTAATCTCGGATGAGATTCAGAGTAAGATACTTAAATCAGTTTTGAAACACGTATCCTACTACTTCTCTTGTCAAAAATTGTCATAAGGTGGTCAGTCAAAATTATGCATTCATCGCCTTACACATTGAATTTTTCTCCATTTTAAATCAGTCTGATAACGCCAATGCTTTCCTCGCGATCAGCACGGATATTTCAGATTCTTATATAATTTCTTTGAAGTTCGATTGTTCACAGAAGAATTGCTTCATTTATGTGTTACCGTTGTTTGCATAAAAAAAATTTCCATCTTACAACGGAGACTTATTTTTAAATTTATTATTCTCCTCTCTTTTTTCCTCTAATGTTATTCAGAGGCAGAGCATTCTCATTTTATCGTTGAAACAATAGAAGACTTATAAACATCAGATTTTATATCCATTACAAATGCTGCATATTTATTCTTTCAGAAATTGGTGTCAAAAATTTCTGAAAAATTTTGATTTTTCAGGCATATGCTTTATAAGCATATGATTATAAGTTTTAGCATTACAGCTAACAATATTTACATAAGAACAAATTGATAAAAATAAAAATTGAAGCAGTTCATTAAAAAAATTAAATTCTTTTGTAAATGGAGGTAAAATATAGAACACAACAAATTGTAATTTTACGTAATTTATTTTTCAAAGTTTTATTTTATATTTATATATATTAGCTTTATATATAAGTTTTATATAAATTTTAAAGTTTGATATATATATTTTTAAAGTTCAGAGACTCAGGCTGTTAGTTATAAAAACGCCGTGGTTTTATAAACTTTTGACATAAATTTAATTTATGCAGTTTAAAAAAAGCCATTGAATCATGTTTTACGTTGTTTAATTATTATCCAAGGCTGTGAAACTAATACTAAGGGTATAAATAGTTGTGCAAAAATAATTTAAAATCTAAATGTGAATTTAACTTGTCTAACATCATTGGATTTGGTTATTAACAAATATGTTGTGCAAGGGACCATTCCCCATTATCGTAAACAGTTGCATTCATTGTGCTTTTTTTGTTGTTGTTAACGTGTTCCCAGATTCGGAGGAGTTCCTGGGCCGGAAAAATAAATAAAAAAAAAATATCATTAGTTTCATTTTATACTGTTATTATATTTACTTTTATTGCATTTAATTTGTTATTATATTTATTTTTCAAAGAAAAACTTTTCCTGCAGCATGGGATGTGATGAATACATTAACAGTGGCCATCTTGAGAATGTAATAGTATTTTCGTAAAATAAAATTTCAGGTATTTGTGACAAGTTTTCGTTTCTGTTTTCAGATTTTGTAACATATAAGATTTTATCAGGTATTATCAATTCTTTCATATATTTCAAATAAATCGCTGTTAGTTCTTACTAAATTTTTTGTCGGCAACAACGATCATCATAATGATAAAGTTCAAATCACCTTTAACCATCGCGTAAAGGAATAGGTGTGAAATTCAGAGGACTCGTCAGGTCTACGCAGTCATTTAAATCAATGTTTTATCTGATTTTATAATGTCTTTGCAGTGTGACATTATAGGAGAATATTATTTCATAATTAGTATTGCTTGATCGATTATCCATGGAATTTTCTGTAATTGGTCCCACTGAGATTATCGTTATGATTAACTTCACTGTGGTTGGAAAAACGTCTCTTTTTCTTTTTTTATCCATGAGTTCAGAGTGATGTTGTCAGTACATAAAATATTTATGTATGCGTGGAAAAAATTATCTATCTACCGATCACCGTGTTTATTTTTTCATTATGATTAGATTACTGAAGCATTTCCGCCGTTTGTAATTTTATATTTTTCTTCATCTGCTTCATTTTCAGTATCTGTAACATTTATACATTTTTAAGAATTTTTAACTGATTTATAATATATGTTTCTTTTTGACATTAAGATTTTTTAATATTTTTACTTACAATCTTGATTGTATGCTTAATTGTCCATCATACAAATCAGTAACAATACTAGAAAACAGTAAGTCTCATTATTTTATGGCATTAAAAATATACGCTCTGATGCTGTAATTTTGAGATTTGGATACGTCATCTTCTGACGGGATGGTTCGGAATATTTATCATTTTCTTAATAATGTCCAAAGATTTTTCTTTTTTTTTGATTTTTCGAACCGAAAAAATTCGTACTTGATTTACTGCTGTTATCCATAACACTAAATGGTTATCCAAGAACCTGTGGCATGAATTTTCAGTGTTAAATTATTTTTTATAGATAAATTAAATATAAGATTTACTGAACAGAATTAGGAATATATATTTGAACAAAAAATAACATTATGTACTGTAAATTTTGAGTTCGTTGAATAGGGCTGAAATGTGTATAAGGAATGAAATAATTTTTGTGAGAAAAATTTTTAATTTTATCTGAATGATTTTTTTCGCATCATATGAATGAGGAAACATTTAATTACTGCTAGCTATAAATATTCGACAATGATTAATTTCAAGGACTGCTATTGAAAGTATTTTATAATATACATAAATTCAGTTTTATGTAAAGCCTTGAAAATATGTACGTATTCTATGATACCTGCAATGCTGTAATATTCGAAATTTACCCAAAGAAAATAAAAAGTATTCTGTAAAAAAATTAAAATTTATCGGTGATAATGTCATTTGATCACACTTTTTTTTTTTCTTTTTCAGATAAAGCATCGTTGATGTTGATATTGATTCTAACTTTCCGTCAAGCGCCATCATGGAATTCTCAACTTTCGACGATTAATCGATCGATTATCGCTCCATGTAATGGGATAGAACTTTGCAAGAGAGAAAAAAAAAATCGTTTGTATTTTGAAAAGAAAAAACTCTAGTCGAAAACTCATTTTTAAAAAAAAAAATTTTCGGCAAAAGCTTCCTCCTATTATTTTCCTTCTCCTCGATATCATTTCGTTTATTAACTAGTCAATAATTGAAATGAAATTTTCAGTATTTTTTCCTCGCGGTCAAATGCTATAGGCTGGTAAAACTGGAGCGGTCGCCATATTTTTTTTTTCTTTTTTTTTTTGTTTTTTGTGGGGCCCCAAAGTTACCCGTTCGTTAATGATATAATAACTCATACGTAAAACTCGGATTCACACCTGATGTGGTGCCGTACAGGTTTGAATAATTTTCCGTCCTTGGCTGCGAATTTAGCCGGAAATAGCTGGGGCAAATCCAACAGGATTCGGGCATTCTACTTTTTTTTTTTTTTGGGGTTGGCATTCTTGAGTTCGGGTCGAGACGTGACGTCACATTCTCTGTTTGCTGTTGCTTTCACGACCGGAATTTAAGTGCCCCACTGAATCAGAATTTTCCGAACGGGTAATTTTTTGGCCTTCCTCAGCAACGGACGCTCTTTACCACCTACAGCAGCGGGCAGTTGTTAACCTTCTGCTGAAGCAAATCAGTTGACGCTGTATCGTCTTTTTATTTTTGATTTCTTTTTTTTTTTTTGTTTTACTTGACTCAATCAACGTAAATATCAAAAAAATATTTTTATCGCATTTTTTCATTTGCGTTTCTCCGGCATTCCATCTAAGGGAAGGCCGAATTTGTATTTTAATTTTTTTTTCCTTTGTGGATTATTTGTTTTTTAGTTTTTATTCTGACAATACAAGCCTTGCTACGCATTATGATTTAGAATAGGCATACTCTTAGAGCAAGTTTTTTCGTACTTTGGTAATTTTACGGTTTATAATCCCCATAACACGTGATGGTCATGGCGGTGGCTTTGATTTACGGGAGGGAAGATTCGGTTTCAGACATCACAAATTAAAATAATTGGTAAGTTTGCTACCGATTTGAGCCGCTTAAAAAAATCACAGCGAAGAGTTTTTACTCCCAATCAGAGAGCATTTATCTATTACTGTTTAAAATTCCTTCTGCAGGTTTTTGAGTTTTTTTTTTTTTCTTGAGGCGAGTGCATTGTCAATTCGCTGTTTTCCTGATTCTCTGACAATGATTTGAATGCGAAATTGAGGTTAATGCACCCGTGGACTCCCGAGGAGGCACGGCTTTGGGGCTTTTCAGAAAATGATTCAGGTTGTGGTAGCAAAAAAAGCAAGAACCGTTAAAATCCTTTTCGCAGGAGAATTAATTACTCGGGTCGGCCCCGAGAGCGACATATCAGCCAGGGCCGCATTCAGATTTCCCTGACGCGCACATGGTCGAGCTGCCATGAAGCTTAATCGCGCGATTTCATTTCCCCGCGTCTTTCGTCTATTTATAGATCCGCAAACAAAAATTACGGGTTAAATTGGAGCGGAGGCGAGGGAAGGTGCAGCGGGGGAGAGGGCGACGACCACATAAAGAATTGTTTGATTACATATCGCATGTTGTCTGAGAAAAGAGCACTGCCAGACGCTTTTGAGCGATTGGGAGGGATCCGCCATTTTTATTTGTATTTTTTTTTTTTTGAAGCGTGGGCCTAGACTGAATTTTCGAACGGGATGTGTTAGCCGTCATCACATCACGCAAAATAACAAATAATTCACAGAACTTCCCCTGTAGCTAATGTATGAACTATAAACGAATTTATAGTAAATTATATTTCAAATTCTTATGAGAAAAGTAAATATATTAAAATTATATTTGATAGTCATTTAGAGTTAAATATTGTGTTTTGGGTCTTCCTTTGTTTAGGTTGGCAATCAAGTAAGTAATTTCTTTTCGCACACATTCGGAAAGCCTTTCAATCAGGAGTTAAAACGATCAGATATTTCCAGTTACGACGATATACTCTCGCTGATCACGACCTTTTTTTTTTTTTTTAGTCTTTTGATCTTGCCTCTAGATTATAGAAATAGAAATTCCTTAATGGCTTCGTCCATAAACATCGAGGAAAACTTGCGCTGCCATTTTAAACTCTTGAAACCTTTTCTTTTGAGTTAATATGACGGTTTGTCTCAATACAAGTATGTAATTTTAATTTGTTTTATATGGTTCGCAAAATGCTTTCTTTTTGCGAATCCAAATCTTATAAAGACATACAACCAACAGCTTATTTTCTATTTACTTTTTAAATCTTATCCAATGTAAATTAAATACTCCTTTTTTCAAGGCTTTCCAGCTAAAATATCACAAACCAACTTGGCACTTTTTTTTTTTTTTTTTTTTTTTTTTTAACGTTGAGGTTTGTTATGTATTTATTTATTTTATTTTTTTTTTCTGTTTGGAGTATTATGTATATGGAGAATATATGTATATGTATAATTTATACAATTATTTTCTTTCTTTTTAATGATATTATTAGTTCCTCCGCAAAAGGAATGATCTCTTGTTCTCAACCCAAGGAATCATCCAAAAAGAAATTTTTCAAGCTTCAAGAGATAAAAATAAGAGCATAAATATGCATTTCGTGACGGAGAAGCAAGAATGCTAAACAATGTCTTTGATAGAATGAAAATAAGAGGGAAAAAGAGCAGAGATTAATATCGTAAAAATTGTACCGTTCTCAGAGATTGCAGAATCTTATTCAAACTCATATGACATTCTATATACTAAAATCATTATTTATTGAGATAAACTATTTTGTGGAACATCTTTAAAAATATAGCACTTGGCAAAAAAAAATATAAAATTAATGCTTTTTGCCAATTTTCTTTTTTTTTTTTTTAAATAGCATGGGCTTTCCAATCTGGATTT
Source organism: Ricinus marginatus (assembly GCA_028565995.1). Lineage (NCBI taxonomy): Eukaryota > Metazoa > Arthropoda > Insecta > Psocodea > Ricinidae > Ricinus > Ricinus marginatus. The sequence goes on from JAOWBB010010260.1 coordinate 25,424, forward strand.
AAACCAAAAGAAATGTCCGCATATAACAAATTAACGTGTCGCAAGAAAGAGAAACAATCTGTTTGCTGTCATGTTCCGAGAATCCGAGCCCATCAGTAACATCGGTGACAAGGTCACCTGAGATTTCAGTTCGTAAAGAAAGGCGGTGGGATAGGAAAATAATTTTATTAAGCAGAAAATAATGCGTGAACTATGAAAAAAACTGGATAATTTAAATGCGACATTACCTTAAAACTGTGACGAAGCAAGCAATCCTCGCGAGGATCGCAGTCGAACAAATTCGTCTATGACCTTGCGATGTGACATCGCATGAAAACGCAGTTGAGGACTTCTCGAGGATATAACGTCTTTCGGAGTGATGTTAGTAACAAGGAAACAATCAGTGGATTTAAAAATAATTCGACGACACTCCTTTCATTGAAGTTTTTTTTTTTTTTTTTTTTTTTTTTTTTTTAAATCGTAACAACAATGTCAAAAACACTGGCGAGGAGAAAAAAAATGGTGGACGGAAGAATCGTTTCTCGAACGCTTTGCCGCGAACAACGAGACGAATTTTCACAATCGATCGGCGCTGACAGTTTTCAACGGTACGGCACAAAGTGCACGGCGGCCATTTTTCATTTTTAATAATTTAAGGAGTTTTATAAAAGTGCCGTTTTTACCAGTGAGTTACAGTACTTAATTTGTTAGCACATCTTTGCAAAGGAACGTTGCCGAAGTTGCGTCTTATATGCGAAGCAATATTTGCTCAGTAAGGGTTTGCTCACTCGTTCTGAATTTACGCATATATTGCATCATTAGCATACGTCTTGATGTGCTAATGAAGATAACGTTCCCCCTTCACTCAACTGATAATACCTAATTCTCTTTGTCTCTAAAAGCGGCGCCACGAAGTTTATCTAGTAAGTCACTTAATGTAATTTATTTTATTTTTTTTTTCCGATGTTTGCCAGTAACCTTGGGCGGGCCATCTCACTGCGGCCAAGTCTATTAACGTTCGCTTTCCAATTATTAAAGATCGATTTACAGTTTTATCGGGTGACGACGTAACGATGCCGAGCTTCTTTGGTTCTCCGGATTTATGGCACATGACATTCACGGAAATGACGACCTCCGGATGAGGCCGCGCAGTAAGTGACCGTCCTCGACTCTAACCTGATAATTCAACGACCATTTACAAAACGATTAATCCACGGGTGTTTGAGGCATTGAGACGGTGCGTCGCATCGTGCGGTTCTTGAATGTACCTCAGATCCTTCGCGATTTCTGCAATCACCACGATCTCAGCCTTTGTTCCACCAGTCTCATTTGAAACATTAACGGTTCGTGTCTTGATCGAATGACTTTATTACGGTTTACGATCGCATCGTGCCCGTAAGAAAGAAATCGCGGATCTTAAAAAAATTTTTTTACTCGCCGAAGAATATCAGATACTTTGTTATCTTCTGTTAATGAATTTATTAACGTCATTTGAATCGTTACCTGATTTTTTTTTTCTCGCTATTCATAAAGTAGTTCTGATAGTTTGAGATGTACCGAAGTTATCTGTGATTTTTAATTCTGATATTACATGTTTGCTCTGGTTCATGTTTAATTTTTTGCAAGCGTTCTGGTACGGTTGCCCACGTGATGGGATGATTTGATTCTTCACTCTTCAAATTTTTAAACATTTCTCTTCGAATGATTAAAAAATGATTATGAGTCCTTCCATTATGTTTTCTATATGACATTTTTCACTTTATAATCCAATTGTCCATTTATTTAGGATATTAAGTTTTTGTGTCTGCAATAGCTAGCGCTTGCCACGTTAATGATTATCAATTATGGGTAATTATATGCTTGTTTATTTTCTGTTTGTCTCTCTTCTGTCTCCTCTCTCACAGGCACTTGTACAGTCCGGAGCTTTGTAAACCTTTGAGTTGAAGTTTCCTGCCCAATCCTTTGCATCCACTTATTTTGAGAACAATAAACGCTTTTTTTTTTTTTAACGTCCGGATTCAAGCATCGTCCGCGAAATAACATTTTTCATCACAATTAAAACATGAAAAAGACAAAAACAACAAGGACATGAATGAAAATGAACAGAATCATTCCATTTGAGAACACATTCATCAAATGTTAGAACCCCAAACTTTTAGAAAATCATCTAAAGGAACACGATACAACATAAAATTTCCTTTTTTTTTAGCACAAATTATTCAAAATAATTAGCAAGTACTTGTGCTACGGACTCTATTCAAATAAGTAATATCAGTTAATACATTGAAAGCAAGTGCTCTAGAAAAGGCTTATTATCTTTACAGTAGCATCTATTTCAAAATGCATTTCTCGTGAATGAAAATAGCAGGCTTGGCAGAAAATAAACTTGAATAAAATAATAAAAATATTTGAAAATTTATTTAAAAAATACAAACAAAATATCTGATTAAAAATTGATTTCAAATTATTCGACCAAATGATGAATAACAAATAACGAGCAAGATACATTTCAAAATCTTGTAGAAACAGAAAAGAACTTCCTTGAGTTCGGCCTGTAATCCGTTTATTATTGACAGATATTGCAATCAATTTGCTTACTTAAGCGTATGCTTCAGAAAATCAGGAAACTCCAAGAATTGTCATTCTGCTGCTAGGTTACTACTTTTATTAAACAAATACCTAATAACAGAAAACAGTTACGAGGAATACAATTTTGTATTTCTTTTTCAAGTGAAAAAAAAACCGCGCTCCCACGGCTTTTAGGGATAAATATTTCGAGAAAAAAGAGCGGGAAGGGGCAGGAAGCCATCAAAAGTTTGTTAGAAAACGTGCCCGCTTGCAGTGGAAATTTTCCCTGCAAACGAAACATGAGCAATCTAGAACCACATTTTATTTCCGAAAAGGAGAGACGTCTGTAAGAGGGATTGAACGGCGGAGAAGAAAAGAAGAAAAAAAACTTTTTTTGTCGTGCAAAATGAAAAGAAAAAATCCGTTTCATCTCCGGAAACGATCAGTTTCTGGTATTAGCCGCAGCGAATTCCATGATATGTCAAATGGAGAAATCATTTTCATTTCCATGACGTTGGCATCACTGAATTTGCTATTGCTTTTATTTTTTTTTAATTAAAAAAGAATTTTATATACTTTTGAATTTAATTTTTTTGAAATGCTTTTCCCTTTATTTTTCGGTCCTCGAAACAAACAAAAAAAAATTAAAATAAAATAAAATGATCATTAAATAATTTTTTTTTTTATTTTTGATGTTTCCGTAGTGAGTTATTGTTTTTGTTTGTTTAATCTGAATTTTTATCTCAGAAATCATTAAAACATCACGCGCGCTGCCATTTAAAAAATTGCTCATTTTTATAAATTTTGGTCAACTCAAATAAATTTTCTGTCCGCGTTTTTCACACTTGGTTTTTACAGATCCTATAACATACGTCCCATTTTCCAATAAATTATCTTTGGCCACTTTTTAATATTGCTGTTGGTTTTAAAAAAAAAAAAATAAATAAATGTAAGTTACCATCATCAGATGGGTAAATTCAGCACTGAAGCAACGGAACATTTAGGTTTTTTTTGTTCATTAAATATTTTTTTCCCTTACACAGGATTATGGATAACAAAAGCAAATCCTAATGTAATGTCCTAATGGAGTTTTAGTTTACCTAAATATGAAATAATTCACTACATCATTCAGGAAGCATTCATGTGGTTAATATGGAAATGAAGGATTAAACTGAAGATTATGCACAATCCTCGTTTTTAGATTCCTCATTAATAATTAATATTTTTGAAACTAGATTTGGATTTTCAATGTTAATAATTGAGATGTTTTTTTATGCAAATAGCACTTTGTTGGGAGTGTATTAAGTTTTGTTATACAAAACTGTTGTACATGTTTATCAGTGCGGGAACGATTTCCATTTTACAATTCTTATGAATATGCGCGAAATGGTAGTGTTTTTTTTTTTTTTTTAATTCCCTTTTCGTTGCTCGGTATTGTCTCGCTGAATGGTAATTCATCTTGAGTTTTCAGACCAATGAATCGAGCCATCTATCAAATGCTATTCGCTGGAAGAGCCTTTTAATTGTTTTACCCGGGTAAACCAAGTTCTGAAGCTAAAAATTAACGACCGTTCCGTTAATCATCTCCTCCACTGCTCATAATCCCCTCTTCGCTTCTGCCATGAATTAATATTATATAACTCTGTCAGGTTCTCCATTTTGCTCATCTCAAAAGGTTTTCCTAGATCCCGTGGCATTAAGATGGATTGACGCGAAGACAAAAGCTCCACACTGAACTTCTGCATGTCACGGAAAGCGGAGGCTTTTTTAATTTGGCTTCCATCCCTGGGAAAGCGAACGAGGAAAAGGATAACTGGGAGAAAAGAGAAATCTCGTGCTTTTCGAATGCTACCCCATTATTTTTTTTTTTTGCTCATCTCGTCTGAATGATTTCCCAATGGAACCCTCACAATCCTGCCGTCAGCCCGCAACCGTTGCCTTCGTTTTTACAAACTTAATTTTTCTTTCTTTTGAACATATTTTTCAGTTGTCGATTCTCTCCGCGAAGAGCCTTCATTTTTACAGTCGACGATTCATAATCGAGAGGCACGGTTCATATCAAAATTCTATTTACTCTTACTCTCTCAATTCTGCATTCTTTCTGCCGTATCGATCGGCTGAATTTGAGATTATCCTCAGTATAGCAAGTGGTTTTCCTTCCGGCGCTCTTTCCGTATGCCCCTTTTATTTGTTCTTATGGAATAGAACGATGAGATTTCAAGTTTTCGCGTGCACACAATCTTCATGCATGCCGATTCATTTCATTTTGCCAAAAACTAAGTCGAATTCTTTAAATTTGCATTAGCTTGACAAATCATTTTTCCACTGTTTTAAATCACCCTCCAAACTTGTTGTCCAACTCCTTTTTTCTGTCATAATATAATATTGTTCACCGTCAGTAAAGGTAATTGTGATTAATCATTATATCAGAAATTTAATTATTTGATTCTTACTCTTTTGCTTAATTTCCACGGTATTGGATCGCATATTTCTTTTTATTACTTTCAACGATAATTATCCGATGAAATAATATATTCGTTGAACAAAGATGACAAATCCGGGATTGGCGGAATTAATTTCTTCTGGATCCTCACATGAGACTGAAAACTGATGGGCGATTTCCTCCTCCGAGAAAATTTCCGTCTCTTATCAAATTTTGCTACAGTAAAATGGTGAAACGGCAAAAAACGATTTCGAGGTGTTCGGCCCTGAGGTACAGCAACAATTTAAAAAATAATTCCGATTAAAAAATACAGACCGTTGCCAGAGTTCAAGGACGGGATCGATTTATCCACCCAGGCGGCCATTTTCCTTTCCTGTCTTCTCTAATTCATAAAAAACCGGCGTATTCTTTTTCTCATTTGGCAACATCGCGAACGCTTCTCTGCTGACACGACGGGTATTGTCAAACGGATCCCGTGTCAAAACCGCGAATATTTTTGCCGATCGCTGAAGGTCAAACGGTGTCATCGGAAAAAAGGGCTTTCGACTCCATTGACCTTTCTTGTTCTGCCAATCACCCGCATTTTGCAGAAAAGAAGTTAAAACCCTCATAACTCGTGGTTGAATTGAAGACAATGACTGGATGAAATAGAGGGTTTGAGGAGGGACAAGATCGAGTTAATGTTGCTGATAAAATACGTCAACACCTGGTACGACTCCGGTTTTTCTCAAACCCATAGCCAACCTTATAAAATGTACACTATACTAAGAAAAGAAAAAACGAAATGTGACAGAATGGTTTCAGTGCCAATTTCGAGGGCAACTATATGCGATACGTTTATCAACGGATGAAAAGCCTTGAAAACGTTTACTTAGTCATAGATCCGGTTTTAAAATTATCCAAACAACGACCGACATACAATTAAATAATACATAAATCGATGCGTTACATAATTTTTGGTCTGAGAATTGTGCGCACCCAGACCGAGACGGTAACGCGTCGATGTCCTATCGTTTTGCCAACTTTCGAGCTGTTGGCATCACCAATGGAGACGACTCGAGCGACAATTATGGGCATTGTTGGACCGGAAAGTAAGGATGCGGAGAGAGGATGTAAAAACGGATATTGCTGATTTCGTTTGATCTGCTAATCCATCAGATTACGCCGACGCGTTACCGTCTCGTTCTCTGTCCGCATCGGTTGATAAAGACCGAAAATTATGTAGGGCAAAACACCGAAATAACAAACCGCAAGAATCGACATTCAGCAACATTCATAAAACATTTAGGGAAAATCGAGTAATTAGGGGTAAAAACGCATAATTTACGTTTTTTAAACTGATTTTTCAAATAATATCAACATATTTTCATTCCGATTCCAGTTAATCAAAATCCGCGATTTAAAATACAATGTTAAAAAATTATTTATAAATAAAGTTGTTGGCATTAAATTACATAAAAATAAATTTATATCTTTTGTTGATGCTCTTCCAACAAAATTTTCAATTTTATTTTTAGAACTGAATTTATTATAATGTAATCTAATAATCTTGTCCGTATGTTACCTGCACTCAATTAGCATATGTATAAACATCAATTATTTTTAGTAATTTTTTAAATGACAATTATGCCAATATTAAAAGCAAATCTTCAGATACCCTAAATTAAAAATCTTTTTCTGTACCTCTCTGGTAGTGCAATTAGGTGAATTGATAGGAAAAATTTTATTAATTTTTCCTGTTGTTTCATCATCATGGGGGATCCTTAAAATATGAGATTTTCTTAAATTAAAATCATGGATGATGTTAATTTTAATTTATGAGCATGGAAAAATAACTTTAAAAGATAGTTGGTTTGAGGCCTAATTGCAATAATTCATCCAAAATGCTTGGAAAATGTGAATGGGCTTTGAATCAAGTTAAGTTATTCCGGATGGCGTTTTTATCATTCAAATTTCGCGCCTTTTTCACTTTAAACGCCTGAGAATGAAAGCAGGGGATACAATTTGCATCAGTCGTGAATAAGAAATTGAATAATTATTTTTTATTTGAAAGTTTCCGCTGTCAAAAATATGAATCCGGAGAAGTTTCCCGATCGATTTAAATGGCGTTCCTTCCGCCCTGGTTTCTCTCCCCTCCCCATCCCCCCCCCCCAATTTCCATCTGTCATTTACAAAAGTTCACATGGATGCTGTAGAAAAACTTCTTACTTCCGGTAAATAATTAGGTCTTCGAAATGCTTCTTTCCGTAAGATCGACTTTACATGTTTGAAGGGTTTTAAAAGCACCTAAGAGGGTAGCATTAATTGACTTTTTCGCCTTGTAGTCTGACCGAAAATCTATTCGCGGAAGAATTGCAATGGAAGGCAAGCGAGTTAGATCCGCGGAAGGAAATAGCCGATTTGTATATGAATAATTCATACGAATTGCACTTAAGAGGGCTTCTGTAATCAATAAGACAGTAGCATCAGGTTGAAAATCCTGTGTTTTTCGTCTGATATCCGAGAGCTCCTAGGGTTGGCGGCATCTTGAATTACCTCGCAACTTGAATGTCCTCCGACTCTTCTGCAACAGGATCGTTTGTTCCGCAGGGGTTAGTATAAAATATAATTTTAGTGTAACTGACGGAGATAAAGAAAATGTTGAACTACCGCCAATATCTTTTGAACTTGGTTTCGCCGGGATAATATGCCAAGAGTTCGTTATGACGAGTAAAAGCGGCTTTTGTCGAGAGAGGTTTTGCATTATATTGATGGTTAATTTCTTTTTACTGACTCCTGAACATAAGTTAAAATTATTCCGGAAACTTTGCGATAAAATTACTTGCATTGAAGGATTAAAATAATATTCTTAACTGGATGTTTGGCTGATTCTTTCTGCGGGAAAAAAGGGAGATGTTATGTTATTCTATGGGAGAGGAAACTTCGAGAAATTCCGGGCTTTCTAGATTTTTATAAAAAATTTCCCAAAAGCAGCTTCAGACCAAAAGTGGACGACGAAAAAGTTAAAAATAATTTCGGAATAAAAATAGTTTTAAACACAAAATTCTAAAAATGGTGATCGAAGGCGGCGGGGTAATATCCACCGAAAGGGAGAAAAAGAAAATGGACAAAGGTAATATAAGAATATTGAAAAGAATTACGAGGATTAATTAAAATTTACTTAAAAAATTTGTAATATTTTAAAATCGTAAACATAATCGAGAATTATAGTGTAAATCGACCGAGGGTTTTTACACAATCGAATTATGCTGACTGTAATTGAATTATTAATTGGAGTCTTTATGTGCGGTCGGGAGAAAATCTCCCTCACCGCCTTCTTGGAGTCAATAAACGGTCGCCTCGTTTTCGCGTGCTACAGATTAGGTACTAACCGTGCTCCTAATGTAGTTTGAAAAATGTGTTTTTTAATTGCGCAACGTTAGGAATGAATAAACATATTATAAAAACATGTTCAGTAACTTTCTTTATTTATAATTATTTAAGGAACAAAATATTAACGATTCAAAACTACAATTAATATTTGAAAATGAAACTTTTCGGTTATAATTCCCGAAAAATAATATCACACTAAATAATCTCTACTTATGAAGTAAACAATAAAATTGAGACAATCATTTTTTTTAAATTTTTTTAATCAATAAATTAATATTTTATTTCTTTTGTTTTGATTTACAACAAAAAAGAGCGCTCGTCAGCGTTACGCCTCCTCCGGCCAGGCCCCCAAGGGTTTTTGGCCAGGGCTAATCCCAGCTCTGCCTTGGCGGCTTCCGCTCCGCTAAATCCGCGTCCCATTCCGAAATCCAGGCCTCTTTTCGTTCTGAAAAAGAAATTGCGTCCATTTAAAAAGTTTGCAGTCGATGCTTATGGCTTTGAAAAATCGATGCCTCCATCCGGGGGCTCAGCAATCCTCAACTAAGCGAGGATCGAAAAGTTCTAATTAATAGTTAATTGGATTTCGGGGTGGTTTTCATTCATCAGCGAAAGTCTAATGCCACGGTGGGATTTCCTAAGCTCCGAATACGAAATGACGGTGCTTGCGCCACGGGTTTGGAGCGTGTCCGCCCCAGACTTGCCGAAAATCCCTTTCCCACAGCTTCGCGGGTCGACGAATCCGACTTCCGTGCAACAACGAAGGCTTTCGGAAAAACATTTTCGAGATGCAACTGAAGAGCAGTTTTATGCTTCCACGGGGAAATCATCGTAATGCACATAATCTTCATACTATTGTAAGATGTCACATGAAACACTTCATATCTTAGAAACACATATGCTTTCCATAATCCCTTATTCTGGCCAAAGGGATTAGAGCAGAGGCCGTTGCTAGGGTCGTTTTAATTAAAAATAAAAATCGACCCTTTTTCCTCTTTTTATTTACAATTCTATTTTAATTTACAGGCAATTATTTTCTCATTCGGTAATTCTGTGAAAGAAAACAGGCATGCTCGATGAATAAACCAAGGAACGGATTTATTTTCCCGTAAAACTGACAAGAGTCTGATTAATCCCTTCATTAACCCAATACGTTTTGGCGCATGAAACAGAATTTTTTTTTCTTTTACTTCCGCTTGCGCAAATAAATGAATTTTATGAATTAACAACAAAAGAACTTTTTTATTTTCACAACAAATGATCTCCCCACCAGGAGATCTGCTATTGATTCGCGACGTCCAATCACGATATAGAAATTTTTCCTCAAAACGCCGCCATTTTTTTGCTTTACGGTTCTTATTTGTCCACGGAAGAGATGAAACTTTCCCATCTGGGCTGCCCGAACTGAAATCAACGCAAATTGTATGCAATTTTTTGGTAAATATGAGTCTGAATGAAGTGTCCAACATGCAGGTTCCTGGATGAGGATAGAAGGAAAGGTAAATAAACCCAATATTTAAACAATATTTCAGAGTTCAGTATGTGTGGAGCGGCCATTTTTCGCTTCATAAACAACCCCTATCAATGTTTTAGACGCATAATTGAAGAATCATGTAAACCATAGTGCAAATGATTACAATAAACACGCTGCACTTGAATAAGATTTGCTTGTTATATATTTTCGTTGCCTTGTTCAGGATACTAAAATCTTCATCAATTTAAAATTCCTTAAAGTGCAGTAAGTCATTTTCGGATTTCCCGAGATTAACATGTTCCGAAGGTGATCAACATTTCATTATCTCAATGAATGAAGCATTTCCGATAAAAATCCCTGCAGTGGAAATATAGATAAAAAAAAAAAAATCGCCAGGTATTTTCTGCTTGATCCATATGGAGGAAAACGCTTTGAAATGGAGGACGCATAAAATTCCCGCGCCAAAAAAAAAAATTAGTCCTAAATCTCCGCACGGAAAATTCCAGGGAAAAAATTTTTTTTCCCCGAGAATTCCGACTGGCTTTTATGGAGAGAAAATCTCAAAATCGGAAATGACGTCATGATTTATTTTACAACCCGTCAGCCTTCCCGATCCAATCGCTGCCTCCGACACACATCTCGTGGCTTTCATTTCTTTCGCTGGTTTTTAATGATTTTTTCCGCTCGTCTTCCCCCTGTCAACTTCTCAGCGCTTTCTTTGACCTTGTGCCTACTTGTCCGCGTAACACTCTCAGATTATTTCATTTCAGTGAAATTTGAAGGAAAAGGTGGGAAAAAACGGAAGCCAAGCTAAATTTCATGGGACGTCATTCTTGCGTTCTTCTGACTTTTTCCCCATTTTGATGTCCTTTCTCTGCGCCAGGTAAATTTGCCTTATTTTCCGTCGCGTGACACATCGTGTTTTTTTCGAAAATTTACAATTGAATCAAAATTCCGATGGAACAGAGACTTTTAATAGCAAGTTAAACATTCATTTCAGTTTATCATTCCGAACATGAAGCGTTAATTGAAAAAGGAGCCTTTTCCAAACCCAGAAATAAAATTTTTCCTGACACTCGAGCAAAGCTTCCAGATCGATGAAGTGGAAGAGAGAGGGAAAGTGTGAGAGAGAGAGAGAATAGAACGCGAAATGATGCAAGTGGAAATGAGAGGGATAGAATGGAAATAAAGGACAGCCGTTGTTGATCCTTTTGGATGGATCTTCATCCGGGGAGAGTGAAAATCGGTCGATCGGGAAATTTAGTCGTATTAAAACGTTCAGCAGTAATTGATCTCCCTTTGAGGTTGCACTTAGAAAGAAAATCTTTTAAATTGGAATTTTTCCGAGCCATTTTCGGGGGAGGAGCTGACGTCGAAAACGGGGACGTCGGTATTCGTTAAAAGCGCTAAAGGTCGAATAAAAAGCCTGAAACATCAGCCGGCATGGAAAAAACGCCTTCGGTCATCGCCTTCGAATTCATCTGACCCCAAATCAGAAAAAAATTTTTCTAATTTCTCAAACGAATCAAAATTATGAAATTGCAATTGAATGCGATCCGCGGATCCCCGTTCGCCACGTCGAACTGCGGCACACGACGCATTCGGCTCGGGGGAAACCAGCACCGTTTAAGCGGCGAAGGGAGCATGGGGCGGGAGGATCGAGAAATTTTGTCCTTTTTCAGAATCCGTTTTCGTTCACTTACAAAATGTCTTCCGTTTATTTGGAAATTTTTCGATGAAACCTTTTCATTAGGGATTTATTTACCCGTTCCCCAATTCGACTTCCATCTTCGGGATGGATTAGTCTTTCCCCGCGTTATTGATGCGGTTTCTTCGATTTCTTCGTCCGAATACATTCTAACGCGATGGAATTAAACTCGATCACTGCGTAAAAGCATTTTCCGGCCAAAGTGAAAAAAATTAAAAACAATTCAGTGGAATTTTATTCGGGATGGATACGTAAGACTTGCGTGATGGGAGGAAAAATTCTGCATTGTTTAGATAAGGAAGGGATTTTCAGTTCCACCCCGGACTTTCCTCCCATATGCACGACAAATGATATGAATACGGTTAAATGGGTAATGTATATGGAAGAATGTCGTGGCAGAAGGTGAAAGCGGCGAGCGATGTCGAATAGGGGTGGTGGAGATTCTACCGAATCTAAAAATGTAATTTGTTTTACAGCGCACTCGTCGTGTTCGGGGGAAGAGGCAAAGTAACACTCGTGCGCCCTTTTTACACTGATATATATTTGAGCAGAACTTGCGAAAAAAAAAAATTATACTTATCACTTTCTCGAATTGAGCCGAATAACATCGCTTCACTTGCCGGAGGAAAAACCTTCTAACGTTCAATTTTAGAGCCTTCGATGCGGACGCGAGGGTTATTGGTTTGGGCCGGAAAATCGATTTATGGATATTAAATGTGTGCACATAGACATCCCTCTTGTACGTCTCGCGGAATTAATAAAATTAGTTCGTTTATCAACCCCTTCCGTGAGCCATTATCAAGTTCGTTCTGCTTCCACTACAAAGGGACGGAAAATTTATTCAGCCAAATAGCTTATCAAGATTCGCTTCCGCAGATTTCGCTGAAGGCGAACTATTTTTGCGACAGCTCTAAATTAAGCTTGTCGAATAACATTAAAAATAGCATGGAAAGAAAGTCGCAAAGTTTCGAAAAAAATTGCCGATTACGATGAGTGCCTGCTGTGAAAATAACAATTAAAGATAGGCGTACATCAGCATCAAATCGGGGCAGATTTTAAGCGAAATGAAAATGGGTTGGGAGAGTCAAAGACGAGACCAGAAAAATGTTCAAAGATTGTCTGCAAGCGGTCAACAGATATAAACATATTTAATTGAACATATTAATATTACACTTCCACGAGGAAACGATTAAAAGAAACGTATGTGGGAGCAATAAATAAATTTCTGTTTTTAATAAAAACCGGAATTTATTTTTACGGTTCCCTACGGTAAAAAATTAATATGAAGTTCTGGATTATTTATTTTTAAATTATGATGAATATTGCTAGATAAAATCCGTGGAACTCATACATATTTTATGCGGGATTGAAATTAATGAAACAATTTTGCACGAAATGATCACGTCGAATTTAACTTTTCTTCACATCCACGAGGAAAAGCAAAAAAAAAAAAATATTGTCGAACTATTTTTAATTATAAATTATCACAAATTCTTTTAAATAAAGGCAGAGATTTAATTAATCGTTACCGAAGGTTGCAAAACGAAACTTTTCGTTTTGCTAATGTTCGGCGATGCACATATCGAAGTGGCCACTCCCATCCCGTTCTCTCATCTCCGCTTCTTTATGTAACTTCCGAAATGGCGATGCTGCAGGAGGAAAATGGATTGCGTTCGCCGGGGGAGCCATTACCCCAAGTTAGTTTCTTGCAAGGTCAAAAATGAAAAATTTCTCACCATGGAAACGCCTATTTAGATCGGCCCCCGGCCGCAGTCGCATATCGGATGCTTTCAGGGATGCAAACATTGAACTCGCGAATTCCCCGCTTAGCCCAAGCATTGCCGCAGTACCGCATCTGCAGCAAGCTCCCTCTCGAAAAATCTTTGCCGCTACGCAGGGACATAACGATTTTTCGAACAGAGGGGATTCAAAAAGAAATCAAACAGACGCTGGGCCGTTCGGATTCCGACATCTCTCGAACGTCCAAAATATCTCCTTATACTTGACTTATAAGAATGAAGTTTTTTCGCTTTGCCGGCGTTCCCGTCGCAAGCAGCATCCTGCGAATCTAATCCCGCTCCTCAGGGAATATCGATTCGTTTTCAAGGTCGGCATCTTCCTCCCGAGCCCCGAGTTTTGCCCTTTTCGGAACAGGAGGTTGTGACGTGCGACTTGATTTGCGACAGCGAAATTTCACGATTCAAATCCCTTCTCTTCCGTCCGATTCCCCTCGCGAAACGAGAAATTTCTCGTCGAGTTTAAGAACAACATGGGGTCACTTCTCAACGCCGGTCGATGCCGATTTTATGCATACTTCAAGGGAACTTTCACCCTTGGGAAGTAAAATTCAAATCAATATTCCTTTCGGGGACGCAGCAAGGAAAATATCTTGAAGTAGCATATAATTTCAAGGCTGCAGGAGTTGAACGATAAGGTTACCGAACTTCTATATACATTGAAAGCAATATATTAATGAATACCACAAAAAGAATTATATCATTTATTCAGGCGGGTAAAAACTCGACGATACACTTTAACTTTCACGTTGCATCAGAAGAATAAGTGAAAAAATGGTTTTAAGTTTTCGGTTTTAGATTGACAGCATTTTGATAAGTACTTATTTACAATAATTAATATGTATGAACTCCCATATAGTACGATGAACATAAAACTTGCCTAAATACAAACATTTTGATGCTCGCTCGAATAATGGCTACGTCGTGGTTTAAAACATTTATCTCAGGTCGGGAGTATTAGAAAAATTCAAGGTTGTTAGACATGTCCTTTCTTCATACTTTTCAATAGTTATAAATGACTTTTTTTTTTTTAATTTGGTAAAAGTGTCTCCGTTTCCATCGTTTAGGAAAAACTAAGGATGCGAAGCCGTTGCATAAGCTAAACAAATCTCTTCTGCCACGTAGAATAACGGGGATTATTTTTGGCAAGGTCTCGCGAAGAATATTCAAGGCATTAAGGAGATAAAGAAAAAGGTCCTGAAGGCCCTCGGAGGATGATCCCGACGCTTTCACCCTGTGCCGATCTCCCCATTAAACGCAACTTCGCATCGATCGAAGCTCGTCACCTGCACTCTTCCCCTCCCAGTAACCCTCCCCTCATCTTCGTTTCCCCTTCTACCCCTTGGAATAATAATAGAATGGCTTTCTCGCATTCCGCCGTATTTAGTTCGACGATTTCATCTGTTGTAGTTCCGTTAGCAGCCGCCAGAGTTCGCCACTTATCCGGAGATCGATCTAGTTATCTGCGCATGCGCTTAGAGATATCGATTCCGCCGTCCCTTTCTCTCTTTTTCTCTCTCTCTCTCTCTCTCTCTCTCTCATCCATTTAACGGTTAACCTCTCTTAACTGCATATTCCGAAATGATTCCGAATCCTCCAATAGATGCTGTGTAATCTTCCAAGATGGAGGACTTCACCTTCGGCAATTTTGCCCTTTTCGACGGTTGCCAACCTGTTGCACGTTGGATATGTGAAATTTCATTTTTTATTTTTCGTCCTTGCAGTTAAAATAATTCTCGGGAAGGAGAAAAAGCGACCACGGAGAGTTTCATAAACGCAGCTAACAAACTGAAATACTCTTTGCCTTTAATGGTCTATAAAAATCGTAAAAGTGAATCATCGAAATTTGTTACCTGTTACCATTGTTATGAATGCTTTAAAATGTTTTCTTGCAATGTAGATTTAGGTTAGATTAAAAAAATCAATTCTTCCATTAATTGAAAAGCTCAGAAACGTATAAAGAGAAATCACATTATATATGATTTTATTTCTTAGATAGTTCAAAAACCTCAATGTAATAACTTTTTATTATATGTAAGGGGAGATCTCTTACTTGGACTTTCTGTGGATTAGAAACAGTCTAAAAGAAGATTCTAAATCCTAGACGATCCTATTACAAACAGAATGCTTCTCCCTCCAAAGATGATCTCTGATAAAAATAAATTTTCAAAGTTTAAAACAAAGTTATTTAATATCTTTTTATATGTTAATAAAAAAACTAAATCATTGATATAAATTGACTTGAATTAGCCAGTTTTATTCTGAATAAATCTTCGGAATTTGAAATTTTATGTAAAGTTCCTAAAATGCTTTTGCATTTTAAATAAATCGTAACTTTTACTCACGCTTCTATTTGATCTTTCCTGGCCTGTAAATTCTGCTCCAAGCTGGTCAGCAGGTCGATCAGGAACATTTTGCTAATTTTCAGTTCTATATCATCGTCCACGGAATTTGATGAATCTCCCCGTTGTTGTCTAAAAAGTTTTTAAAAAGATAAATAATTTTCTTTCTAAATAAAATTGCGGGAAAAAATCAGCGACTCTGGTGGCTAATAACAATAATTATAACTTCGGCTGTTTCCGCTTTTTTCCGTTTGTACAGAATGGGGAATTAATTTATTCGTTTTTCCCTCGGGTTTTTGTTGACCTTGAAGCGAAATCGGACGTGGAAGCAGCGCCACCGCAAAGGCCATTTTCTCTTGGAAGTTTTCCGAAAGATGTCTCGGTAATGTTTATTTCACCCTGTTCAATGCTTTTGTTTATTTTCCGACGCGGAACAGGTTATGAAATTTCAATTAATAATTTGGAATACAAATGGGGAAACCATGAATTTTTTTGGTCACGTGTTTTTGAAAACAAAGTAATAATATTCCGTACACACATGTATATTTATATGGTATATATATGTATATGTACATATAAATATACACGGTAAAAACTTTATTTTTTTCAATTTTAGTGTACTTTGACTGTCTCTGATTTAATTATATTATTCTTAATTCAACTGCTTAGATATAAATTTCTCAGATTTAATCCGTGATATAGGGATCAATTCAACACATTTTAAAACTACTTAAGTGAATGCTTTTAATCAATCTTGTTCAACCATTAGTCTTTTTTTTACTTAATCTGAGATAATGAAAGTCAGTTAAGTTCGGAATTGTATCTTGAGCATAACTATTTACAACTGATAATTCATTGTTAAATATAAGATTTTTTCGCGATTTTTTCAAATTTATATTTTTTCTACATGTTACCTATACCCCTGCTTTACTTCTTGATTATTTTATTCTTTTTGGGACATCCCATTTTTTTTTTTTTTATTAAAATCAAGTATACGTGGATATATGGGGAATTTTCGGGATTAGTCATCATGAATGAACGAAGTCTTTCCATGGACTTCCTTCCTCAGCTGACCTCCCTAATTCATACTTCATTTTAATGTTTCACAAAAAAACTATTGCTGTTTTCGGAATTGCCAGTTCAAATTTCCATCAGAGTTGTTAGTGCTCTCCATTGAAGCATTTTCCGCCAATATTGAACATGCCATTTAAAAAGCCTTAATCCGTAAAACGAGGGTATTAATGTATAATATTATGCCGTGCCGGATCATTGAACTTTTCATCGTAAAGACAATTTCCAGAATTCTTCATTATTCATACTGTTTCATAAAGTCAGATTTTTCAGGTTAAATCGTCATTTAATAATGGACGGATAATCCACATTTAAAAGTACACGCGACTTATTCTCTCTCACTGCCGTGAGATCATATTCAGATTTTAACCACAGAATTTTCAAACCCTTATATTAAGTCAATTTTAGACATTAATTTTATTACTTACGATGATAATTAATCATCCATGAATCATATATAAAGAATTTTTTCAGACAGTAAGCATTAACAATTTCTTTTTACTCAGACTGAAATCTTGTAATTTCCTTAAAATAGTAATTTTTATCTAACATATTAAGTTGTTCCTTAGATATATTTGACATTACTTGAAGTTTTTACTTACAGTGGGTTTGATTCAGTTTCTTGAAAAAATGTCAGCAGAACGATTCCTGCGAGAAGAACGCAACTGGATAAAACTATTCCTTGCATCTTGAAGAGGAAATCTAAAAAGAAAAGTTAGCAAATTATTTCCATCTTGAATTGTTTCCCATGTAATTAGCAGATATGAAATGTAAAAACCTTGCAGGGAAGCTTCTAATTCATTGTTGTTTTTTAAAGTTACTTCGACACTCGCGATTTCATTTTTATAATCTGTCAAGGCCCTGGAAAAAGGAATCTTGGGCAGTTATCAACCAGAATTTTCCGCAGAGAGAGTCTGGCAATGTAGCATGAAGAAAATTTTCCACATTAACTCGGATTTCGATCATGGGGGAGGATTTTTTCGTGGAAAACTAAAGGAAAATATCATCTAGTAATAATAAATTTCGGAGCAAAAAGAAAAATTAACATTCCAAGAGAAATTCCCAAAACAATTTAAACTTGCGGTTAAATTCTTATGGGGTTCAAGGGAAATGCGTTGCTACTTTTCAAGACGTCGTTTTCAGACCAGTCCACGACACTCAACAACTTACGAATAAAATTGGATTTCTGTTCGGATTTTCATAAGTCGCCTTTTGAACTACTTAAAGAAAACTGGATACCCCCCGTCCCCCAAAATCGATACCCTGTTGTTATATTTCGGAAAATAATTTTCTCTGCTTTGATTGACTTTCATTTCTCTACAGCAATGACTCAAGCATTTGAGATTTCTCGTACATTTAAAAATTTATTCTTTACTTTATCAACAGAAAAAAAAAAAAAAATTTGATGCGAATATTGAAAACTGAGGGAAAGTCAAACATGAATGGGAAGTTTATAATTTTGAAGTACTTGAAAATATATTCAAACCCTAAGATTTAATTTTTTTTAAATTTAATTATCGTTGCAGCTCTTTTAGTTCTTTAAATAAAATTCTCTTCCCACATATATGATGTTTGAACCAAAAATCCCGAAGAGGACTATTAAATCTAAAACTCTACACTTTGCAGGAAAAACTTAATGATGCAGCGAAAGATTCGTATTGAGAATAAGAGGATTCTTAAATGGAAAGTAAATTGAAAAATAGTGTCAGAGTCATTTTATTTTATAACCTCAATACACCTTATTAAGCTTTTCCTCATATTTAAACGACTCTGACAAGTCAAGCTTCTTTAAAAAAAAAAGTAATTATATATAACTTAAAATAGACAAATTCCCTCAAATATAGTTCGGAATATTTCGTTTTCGGCCTGAATCATATTTTAAAAAATACCATATTATTCTAGAAATATTTAAATATTGTCATGTGAATTTCGAATTTAATATTAAATTACTTTTTCAGTTTACTTTAAGATGAATGTAAATGAGATTTAACTGGTTTGAATGTATATTATAATATGTAATATCAATTTAGTGTTATAGTATATGTATAATATTTCTGTAATAGAAAAATGGGTAAATTTCATAAACCGAATCCTTTAATTTATTATTAGCAATTTTATAAATCGAAAAAATGACAAACTTTGCGTAATAAATCAGACACTATATGACATATTCATGCTGTTTATGTGATTGAAATATATCAGTTCGATCAACAGAAAAAAGACTCCAAAAAATAATTTTAACTCTATCCCAGTTTCTTGTTTGCGCCTGAAAATGTAATTGTGTTTCGAATCCGAAATTTTTTAAAATTAAGTTCTATTCTCCCAAAGGATCATCCCCTTTTGGGGTTATCGAAGAAGAATGCCTCCACAAGAATCAGAAAGTGAAATAACTCAAAAATTTCATTGTTTAAATTTAATAAAAGTCTAAGAGTTGAGAACGGATTTTTTTTTTTTTCATTTGTTCACAACGAAACAAATTAATGCAAAAACCGCAGAAGTTTTCTGATTTAACATTAAATTTCTTACTTTTTCCTCGACTTTTAATATGTTCCCGGTAATAAATGAAAAACTATATATATTCGCAGTTATGACGGGAAGAAAGCTGGGCAAAAGGGTAAGCGGAAAGCAAACCTCGTTGCATTCTCGTGGAAAATTCATTTTGAAAAAATGGAGTATCTTAAATGGAAAGAATCCTTATCAGAGTGGAAGCCTTTTAACAAATGTTGAAATGAAAACAAAAACCAAGTATTACTTGATTGGAGAATTAAATTTGCGTTCTCAAGGGATAAATATATCAAACGGCGATAATTACTCGTAATCCCTGTTCGACGTCGGGAGAAGATTGGTGTTTAATTTGTCAGACGGAAAATGTGTAATCACTCTCTCAAACTTCCCCCCCAAAAAAAAGATTGTTGTATTCAGTAGAAAAAATCTGAATCAATCGAAGTCGATCGATATATCGAAGTCCCAAAAATTTCTGCGACGACATTTTCGTCTCCCCCGTTTTTATTGTAGGCATCGAATATTTTCCACTTCCTTATTCAGAATAATTCCAAGATTATTCAAAAATAAAATGAGACGTTAATCAAAAATTTCGCGCAGACCACACTCCTACCTGACCATTCTGAACAGTACTATTTTATTAAAATTTGAAACGATCCTCGAATTTTGCTGTCATTTACGAAATTGACGATTACCAAGTTTAATGATGAAGCTTGTTGGTAAAATAATGTTTCCCTTCCTTAAAAAATAAATAACCTTTCAAAAAAATATAAATAGCACTTCGCTTAATTCGATGTAAAATAGCAATGCTTCGAGTGAAAAATTTTAAATTAAAATTGGGATTTTTTTATATTAAAAAACCACGCGAGAGAGTGTGACATGGACGGACAGAAGAAGTTTTTTGAGCGGTTGATGGTTGGGTTATGTTAAAGTGAGGAGCGGCATCCTAGATGGATTCTGACGATGCAAAGATCTTATTCATTTCGAAATCACTATGCTTCGGGAGAAATTGTAATTTTTGATTTTCCAAATTTAAGTGATCCGTGAAATAACCTACAACATTAAATAACTTGAGAAGTGAAGAATAATAATAAACATTCGACGAGCACAGCATAAAGTACTGCCAGGATAAACATTATTATGAATGTAGTATTCCACATTGATGTTAGAGAAATTTAATAGGTAAGCAATTAAATGTATGGCGGCATATGAATGGAATAAACATACAATTTTCCGTGTTCCTCATTCAAATTAGGAATTTGAAAATCCCCGCTTAAGAACAATTGCGAATTAACATTATAATGGGGCAAAAAATTTCCCAAAAAGAACAGTTTCCTTTTCCTTTCAGAACTTAGGATATTGAATCCATTCAATTATTATATTAATTGAGAACACGCGAACTTAATAAGCACGATTAATATTTCTATTTTTTTACTTATAAAAAAAAACTGAAAATATTAAAAAATTCTAAAATAAAAACGTATTTTGCCTCGATCTGGATTGCGATATAAATTACTTTTTTATTTTAATTATATGGGAGCCATTTTGATTTTTAAAAATTAAATTTCCCTCATTTGGCTTTCGTTTCCCTCCAACTTTTCTCACTTTTGATTTTAACGAAAGGGATGGGGGGGGGGGGAAAGGAAATGCGAATTCGTTGCACTCAAACGTTGTGCGGCTGATGATGAAAAATAAAGTACGATTCACAGCAAATGAAACACGAAACTGTTGCATTTTAATCTCCACAACGGTATTTCCCCTCGACCCTTTTTCACACCCCCGAGGACATTTGGGGTTCGCCCCCCCCCCCCCCCCACCTTCCCGTATTCCGTGTTGCGTAACCGAAAGCTGGAAGAACGTTGAAAAAAATTTCTTGCCGCGCGATTTCAAATTGTTCAGAAAATTTCGTCGCTCGGATTTTGCTTTTTAACATCGGCGCCGACGCGTCACGTTTCATTTTCCCTTTTTTCCCGTCGGCATCGGAAGCTATTTATTTGAAGTAAAAGAAAAGGTTGCGAAATTCAAGTGCAATTCAATGGTAGTTTTTACCCTCAAAAATCGTTTCCCGAGTTTTTTTCTTCGTAATCGCAACCGCACCGCCATTTTGCTTTTGACTTCACACCAGGGCAAACGCAAGCATCACCCCCTTACCATTTCTTCGCTTCGAATTTCAAAATTCAAAAACCTACAAACATTGAAGGCCTCACTAAGGGTGATGCAAATTGGCCGAGTTGCCACGTACGGCGATGTTTTTAAAATTAATATGAACCTGCTTTGCGAGGGGGAAAAAAAAATGGCGGAAACGTGACCTCACGAAGGGGAAACAAAATTCGAGGCGTGTACGTTGTGAAATTAAAATATATGTATAAAAAAGTTATTAACGTAAAAAAAGCTAATATTTAAACTCAAACTTGATTTTTTTTACGAGCGGTCCGGTACAGTTAAATTTTCCCCGTTTTATTTCTTCCTTCTTTTAGTCTAGTTTTTAAACATGTTAACATCATTCGCCGCTGAAAAAAGGAAAAAAAATATCGGAAATCGAAATTTTAAGACGGAGATGCAATGCGCACAATATCTATTGTTTATACGTGATGCACATAATATCTAAATGTTTGTATGTTTATCAACTATCTTCCTAGCGACGATATTCTGAAACAACGTTCGATCCTTACCATGTGATTTATGAATAATGCGAAAATATGGGTATGCGTACCGGTTCACCCGTGTTTTGTTATAACAGATCACGAACATCACTTTAGACGTGATGCATTCAATTGCGATAAATTACGAAATTTATCTGCTCAATTTGTATCGCAATACGATTTCATTAGCAAAATGTTCCATGATTCAAACGCGTAATTTGTCATCGGGTACCAGCCGAATGCCGTACCCCGTGGAAAAATCAGCAAAAGATAAGAGACTCGGAAAATTCCGGGATCAGGGGAAACGGCACCCAGGTTCATCTCCGGGAAAAGCGATCCATTCCAGTTTTTCCGATTCAAATTTCGCTCCTCCGGAAAAGGTCTTGTTTCCCGGAAGGGTCGGTAAAAGTTGCAAACGGAATCGACGTAAAGCAAGTTGAATGCGACGGAAATCAGGATCGCTCTCCTGGAGGAAGGAGAAAAAATTTTGAAAGAAAACTGAAATTTTCGATGATTATTTCGCGGATACACGCTCGGAATTCAATGCCTGTGCGTTGCAAATGATCCCCGTTTGAGATTCCTGTTAATATTACACTGTGTTAAAAGTCACTTATCAGAATGTCGTTTCCTTATTTGTATTTCTCAAAGGATTTTCAACAATTTGTTGAAATATTTTAATTTTTCATACCATCTGGATTTGTTAGCAATCTGTCAAAAATTGACTCGGGGAAATTTCCGATGGGTGAATCTTTCAGAACATTACACTGCTAAAACTGCATTAGTCTTTTTGACCGTGAATGTAAAGTGCAGAATAATGACTTTTATTGACTTCAAAATGCTTTTCATTCGTTTTCTAAGACCTCTATTCCGCTAAACTATTTTTCGGGCTGAATCACCTTTTTTTTTAACTGAAAATTTGAAATTAAAAATTTCGCTAGCCTCTCTTTTCTGATAATTATTGTCTCTGTTTTTTGTTGGTTTGATATATTTCTTTATTTAAATATACAATTGGTAACACCTTTTCATACAATTACCTGAAAAACCTTGTGAACGCAAGACTTATTGATATATAATTTGGTTGCCCTCAAATTGCTTTTTATGCAACTTGCAAAATTCTGTTTTATGTAATTTACATTACAATTTTTTTTCTGCTTTATTTGCTTACTTTTACAGATAACTTCAATAACGTGCTTGAAAATATTTTTTGTAAGGCTAAGTTTATGAGCTTGGTAGAACTTCAAGATCGGTCAGACAGATCGATCTGAGCATGGACTTCCGATAATTAAAAAATTTCTTCAGAGAGATTAGATGTGGCCACATAAGGGTTTCCAGAAGCTCATGTTAATGTAAAATTTGGCACACTAAATATGGTAAGTTAAAAACTGTTTGCACGTCTTGTTTCTAAATGTTATGTGATGCGTTAACAATTGCTCAGATGTATGTTGTCTTTAATTAAATTCAGAAGATACATAATACAAGTATTTTTTAATATTTTTGATTTGATTGGATTTTAGTTTGTGTCATTTACTAAAAAGACTAGAATAATATTTAAAGGCAAATTTCATTCTCAGTTGATGAGAGGAATTCACAGAAACGTAAAAGATCTGCAAAGCTGCGCGTTTATCATGTCTGGAAGAGAAACAAATAGGAAAAAAACTTTTTCAAGATAAAAGTAATGAAAATTCACAATTATACAATATAAAGTGTGTGTGATGTACATTTGTGGTAAGTGAAAAATAAAGTAACCTGAAAAATTAAAGCAAGCTTATATATATTGTGTGTCTAATATATCAATCAAATAAATCTAATTCAGCATGATTAGAGGCAATGTATCAGGATATTTCACTTATAAAGTATTATTCTCTTAAGAAAATAAAGAAAAAGAATGTAATGTAAACCGAAGATGAACCTTTTATTTTTTAGCGATTTTAATTTCAATTTTTAATCTTTATAGAGAATTTGAAAAAATTTTATTGTTTTATTGGAATTAATGCTAATGCAGGTATGTTTTCATTAATTATTAATATTTTTATAAATATTCATGTAGCAGCCAATTATAAGCAAAACAAAGACCTTGCATTAGTTTGTAAGGCCAGTTTTCAATATCTGAGGATAATGCTGATTTGGTTTCGAAATCAAGGCTTAGACTGGACTAATCCCCTGACATTTCCGAAGGTGTTTAAATTATGGAAAATCCCTATTTCCCTTCCTCCTTCCTCACCATCAAAATCCACAGAGGTTATTTAAAGTGATCTCTATCCAAATCCAATTAATAATTTGGAAGGCTTATAATACAAGATTAAGAACCAATTACAGAGGGAAGTTCCAAATTGCTAATTTCACTGCATGCGAGCTGAAATAATGAAGCACTGTGGATGAAAATAACGGAGGCTTTGTTTACAGAGATGATTTAATCATTTCGCTTTCCGCCACGAGGTTCTGCTGCCAATCCGAAAGAGATTATAAAAAGAATAATTTGAGAATGACCAACTCGTTCAAAACTTAATGCAATGCAATCTAATATCAAATTCTCTTTCAGGATGTATGGAAAAATTGGGAAATTTATCAAAGCAAAAGAGATGAGGATTATATTCCGGCAATTATTGAAATGATGCGTTTCTCCCCATTCAGATGGTGATTATTAAAGGACGGCACTTTACTCAATATCGGAGAGAAATTATCCCGTGGGCACTTTGTAATAAAGGGATGAAAACACTCAAATAATCATTTAAACCATATTCTAATTGCACAAAAAACTGAAACAGCACAAAAAAACCCTTTTAAATTATTTTCAGTGCGTGAGAGAATCATCAAAAGCGGAGGTTATTAAATTTCATTGCGGATGGTACAGAACCATGAAACTTAGGGAAGTGTCTGCCCAATATGAAATATTTTAGGGGAAATCAGGCTGATGCGTGCTTGATCAAGGTTAGGTTAGAATGAATGCATCAAGTGTCTATCCATAAACAGCAATTCGATAAAGTTGACATAACTAAGATGGCGGGTGTCTCATTTAGAAGTTTTTTTAATTAATGTATCTCTTATGATACATATAAATTTCTATTGTCGAAAAGAAAAAAATTTTTCTTATATCATAAATGAAGATTATGGCGATTTTTCATTCAAGAAAAACAATGACGTCGACGGAAGAACGACGTGAAAAATTGAAATTCGAGCAAGAATAAATCATGATCTACTGCTCAAAATAAAGCATCAGTTCCAAATTTTGTTGGATATCTATAAAAATATCTAATGGCGATTTATATTACCAAGTTGGCGTTATCGCGTTACTTCGGATGGCTATGGCTTTGATTATGATAAATGAATAGGATAACGTTCTGGCTCAAAATAAAAAAAAAAAAAAGTTTTATTTTTTCATAGTAACTCCGTCAAAGGACAAGATAATTTAAAGGAAGAATTCCCGAATAATCGCGATACGAATGATGTAAAGCGCGTTCAAAAATTAATTCGTCTTGTTGAAGTAGTACGAAGCATCAAAATTTGATTTCCTGAAATTCATCGTTTGATACTGTTTTAACTTCATTTTCTTTTGAGTCCATTTCCGGAACGTAAAAAAAAAACAAATTGATTTCTGCAGGAAATACATAAAATGTTTCAACTTCCCTTGTGCTGGGGTGTAAAGAAAAAATGGATAACCCAAATCCTGAAAAAATTTTTGAATTTTTCGAATTGCATCGATCTGCAAAGAGATGTAATAATTTATTATTAAATCCAGAAATATAAAGATGAATACCCGGTGCGGTTTCTGGAAAAAGGAAACTGGTGGAAAATCTTAAAAAAAAAATAAGTTCTGAAGCGTAACATGTCCAAAACCAAATACTTCTTTTGCTGTCTTTATCATTATCGATGTTAAATTGTAATGAATTTGGTTAAAGTCCCTAGAGTAATATGGCGGTCAAAAAAATAACTAATCGATGCAAGAAAAAGACCAAAATTATTTATAAAACCTCACATTTTGAGCTATCTAAATAGCAACATTTTCCAGAACTTTCTCCAAATTAATTAAAATAGAACATCGTATTATCAAAGATGCAGAATACGTTGTTTATCTTTCATTTTTGGAGGGAGCCAACTTTTGGAATGACAACTTCGCTGCCATGTCTTCCCGGGGTTTCTCTGCAACGAGTATCATACCATCACGATCGCTGTTTTTATTCTTAAATTTTTCAAGTGAGAATTTACAAAATGAACCCCTGTCGGTGACATCCAGTATGAGTTTGATTCATTAGCCAAAACACCTTCACCGCCAGTTTTTGAGTATTGCCCTTCTTTCAGACTGTTATCACGTTATTTCGGCTCTAATACAAATTAAAAAATTAAAATTGCAAAATGTGCAGTTTAAATTCGATGGCTGCAGAAATTCGAACATTCCATGAAACGTATAATTTTTAGGGTAAATCATGAAGAGATAAACTGACTGCGAAAAATTTCCTAAACTATCCTGCAAAATGGGAAAAAAACAATTTCTTTTTGTAGCTCCTTTGGAAAAAGAAAATCTTGGAAAATGAAAGGTGGACCAATCACTTTCCAGGTTAACAAAATCAAAATTTAAAATAAAAAGCGGAAATTAATATGAAGAATGTGTTTTCCAGTATTAAATAAAATATTTAAAAAAAGCAATTGTTTTTCTCGTTTTCTTGCTTGCACAAAAACTTAGAAATCCAGATACTGATACCTTCGATGGCTCGGAATTCGTCTTGCACTGAGGGCATGCAAGAATCCTTTTGAATATCGATTGAATAAAAGAAAAAAAATCAGTGATCATTGTATGCGAGAATAAAATATTTAAGCGCCTAAGACCTTGCATTATGCAACAAATCAACCTGGAAATGAGATGCCATTTTAAAATTAGACTGATACAAATATGATGTACGCCATATACTTATGTATGAAAATGACAAAGTCTTTATTCGGTTTTAAAGTGCGCCTTTGAGAAATTAACAATGCGGTTTGCAGTTAGCAGATGTATTCGGAAATAAAATTACGATTTGCATTACAGTAAGAATTGAATTGTTGAAATGCTCAATTTGTGAAAAACAGCGGCGTTTTCAAAATTTCATAAATACGAGAAGGGATTACCGGCAATTGAATCGGCAATTATTTTCTGAGTTACATAAAGAAATCTAAGTTTCTTTAGAGTAGAAAACTTAAAAAACATGACGATGGCACCATGCATTGTTCGAACGAATGGGATCACCCTAAATTGATTAATTACAACTAATGAAATTGCGGTTTTGTCTTCAAATGCAGCGGAAAAGAAGACTTTCTCAGTTTATTAGATTAGTCATTGTAATGAAGAATCTTAGTATAAGGCAGAGTGGTTTGCTGTCGATTCCGTATACGTTTACGCAGTTAAATTCAAATTTCTCGAGTTATTTGCATTGAAGACTTGAAAATTTAAATTTTGATTTCATTACGAATCGTTCGACGGTTGCCTCAAACCGAAGTTGAATGTTATTCTGATTAATGAAACTGTGGAGATAGCAGGATGGAAACAAAGAGCGTCAAACTTCGCAAATTAATGTTTCAAATGCAGAGCGCGGCGTTAAGGACTGTGCACCTCAAAGCATGGCGTTGTTGCGGAGCTGAATCGCTTTGGAAAAGTTCAGAAAAGCGAAATGGGCCATTCGGAAATGGCTTTTCGACAAAAATTCAACGCGATAAATGACGAAAAATGTTTTTCTCGAGGCGGAATTCTCAGTTGAAAACAGATGGGAAATTTCCATTTGCGATTTTCTGGAGTCAAACGAAATGCGGAGCAAGAAGTGAAATTCGTTCTTCAAAAGGAGCTTCCAAAAAGCATCGAGAGCATCCAATAGGAAAAGTTTTTCTTTTTTTAGTAATGAACAATTTTAATAGAGCGCGAGGCATCAAAAACCCGGAAGGCGGAGGGACACGATGTCTTATTGAAAAGAAACAAAGATTTTTTCGAAAATTTTTTTTTTTTTTTAACCGGATAAAAGAAGCCTTCGGTGTTTTTTCGTGCATGAAAGCCATTCATCATATACGTATTAATATCATCTCGATTCAAACCGGCAAAACGATTTTTAGTAAGAATGCGAAATAATTTCGAAATAGTTCCCGTAATGAAATTAACTGAATCGCGTTGAAAGTTATGAATAAGTTAAAAGTTTTTGCACCAAAAGACACGTTCGGATTACGCGATTACAGATAAATTTAAGCGATGTTACTTCAAAGTGGGATTGGGATTAAATTAACAAAGTTTGGCGCGAAAATTTTCGCGATGCCTCCCCGATTCCTTTTTGTAAACGGTGGGAGAAAAAAAGGAAAAAATATCCTCGCTTTTATTTACTCTAAGGGAAATTTCTTTTTCCGAGAATTAGCGACGTAAATTTGTTCCGCGTATCTTTTGCCCGGGGTGCGACGTCGATGCGAAAGCCGCAGGAGTAAAATTGACACTTTTAAGTGGTGCGGTGCCCGCGTCAACGAGCTCGACCACTGACTTATCCCGAATGGAATCGCTTAAAATCCCCGCCGTGACCGAAATTGCCGGCGGAAAAAGAAAAAAAAAGGGGGAACGTGATAACCTTGGGACTCTCACTTTTCCCGATTTAACGGAAAGTTTTCCAAATGCTGAAATGCTTACGAGGGATTGACGCGAATAAATTATTTGCTTTTCTCCGGTTGACGGAGAGCGGAGAAGGCAAAAACCAGCGAACGGTGAGCGTACCATTCGAAGGATTAAAATATGAAGAAATTGCACGCGGTTTTCTCATCCCGAGGGAGGCATATCCAGCTTGATCGCGTGACGAGTCCCAAAGGAAGTCGCCGGGTAAATAGTAAATAAATAGACGCTTATGCGAATCGATGGCTTGTAAACAAAAAAATTTTCAAACTCAAACCGGGTTTGAACGTATATAATACCTTAGATTCCGTATTTTTTGTCACCTTTGGACGGGAGATATTGCAGAAAATTCATGTTTCAACGCAGCGAGCGATGGAAATGAGAATGACGAAGAAACTACATTTTTTAGTGGTAAAAGACCGAAGAAAATAAAGGAAAGAAACATTTTCCGACGGAGTAAACATGGAAGAAAAAAGGAATAAATAAGTAAATTACATTTTATCGCCTGGAGAAATATTAACATTTTTCCGAAGTGAGGGAAGGAAATTTTATTTTATCCGGATTAAATGAGGAGAAGCTGAATGTGTTAAATAACCTCGAACCTATTTAACGTTAATTTTTATTAACGGCAAACGAGGTTTGCAAAGATTCAATTACCGTTTAATCGTGGCCATAGACAATCAAGGTCTTTCAAAACGAATCGAATCATGCCGCAGGGGTGCCTAAGGAGAATTTTCGCGATTTTTTTCGACGATCGACGCGGGATTTCCCAAACGCCAGATTCCGTCGGCCCTAAATGGATTTATCGCGACTTCCGCTTGAAGGCGAGTCCTCGACGCTCTCCAAATTCGCGACAGGAGATGGTCGAGCTGGTAAAGACGACGATTTTAAACGTGATTTTTAAACATTTCCCTTTGGGAAAACCGGAAACGTCGATTTTTGTACTTCTCCTCCGGGAATTCCACCGGTCACCTGTTGGAATCGTTTTTTTTTTTTTTTTTTTTCCTTTTTTCCCAAACTCGATCTTTAATGACGACGAATCTCCCCCTGCATCGCCGAGATAATTTCTTCGGAGAAAACTCGTTTTCTCCATTTTGGAAAATAAATTTCCCGGCCAATTCTGTCACGCGCGAAAGATTTTCAAAATTCGAATCAGGGATATCAGTTTAAAGGCCTTATCAAATTTTCACGCGGCAAGAACTCCGCTCCTTTCCTTTCATTATTCTTTCATGGTATGCGTCTCCATCGTGAAGTTGCCAACTTATGAAAGGAAAAAAATATTTCCCCTTTTCAGATCACTCCCTTCCTGCTAATTAGCACCCGGTTAAAAAGAAAGGAAAGAGAATTTACGTGCCTCGGTTTTTCATTAATTGAAGGAACATTTTTAAGTAGCGGCGAATTTCCAGATTCTCATTCGTCAGTTAAAAAGGGGAAATTACGTAAATTCGTAATTTTCCTCGTTAGAAAAGCGGCGACGAGTCAGAAAGGGAACTGAGGATCCGATACGTGGAGCTTGGAGGAAAATTTGTCGCAACTTGTATGAAATGAACCGGAGTTGATTTATTAACCTATTTTAAGGGCGTGGTAGCTGCATCCCTAACAAGGGATGATCCCGTTGCCGTGAGAAGGAAAATGATCGAGAAAAAAAATTTTCATTAACGGCAAACGGCGAATCAAGGAAAGCTCAGCCGGTTGAATTTTGAACCCTTTCCTTTTTTTCCTTTTTTCGTTGATTCAAATGGAAGTTTTTTCAAGAGGATCGTGGCGAGAAAAATTAAACTTTCAAATTTGGAAGAAAACTTTTTCAGGCAGGGTGAAGAATGTGTGTATAAATATATATATAATATATATATAAAACTACTACGAGAACCGGATATCGAGGTAATCTGCTGCAGGAGCATAAAACTTTGCAATAAAACAATCGTCTAATTATATTACTTTTCTTGTAGATAAGTAAATAATACTCGCTTTATAATTTAAAACGGAAAACAATGAAAAGAAGAAAAATCGGCGACAGCGAAAAATAAGACGCTCCCTTACGGAAAGGGAAGACAAAATTAAGTTTGTCTCATTGGGAAATCTGCCCAACCCGTGGCCATCTTGTCCATTTTCCCTGCAATTCTTTCTTCATTCGTATTAACTGTGGAGTTTTCAGATTTAGCTTTTTTTCCCTCTAGCGTCCGATGCCGAGAAACTGACAGTTCACATCGCAGACCGTCCACAGATTCGGGATCTCAAACTGTCAAAGCCACTTCGATGCGGGAATTCGGATCAGTGGGCCCCGATTCACTAGGGTTTATTCCAATTTTCCCCAAAGGGGGCCCAAAATCCGACTAATTTATTTCCTTTTCACCATCGGGGACTTTTATTCACCAGGATTAAGATCAATTGATCCATTTTTAACGTCTGCCGCGTTCGCCTCTCGTGTTTTCGTCCGTTCGCCAGTCGTCGGTTCTCATTTTATCCCAAGGGGTTATTTGTGAGCGGGAGAATTTACTTCGAAGGATGAAAGCCAAACCGTGTCCCGAGGAAATTTCGTTTTATAATAAAATTATCAAATGCTTACAGTCGCCGGGACCGGTCAACATGGAAGACGTTACCCCTAGCGTCGGGAAATGAAGTTCCGGTTTCCGGGAGAGGCGAATTCCGATGGCGTTGGATATCCTTCGGATATAATTTACGATGTCGTGTCCCGCGGGAGGAATTATGCGGATAAAAAAAAAGCAAAACGTTGTTTGTACATCTATTCGAACAGGTAATTTCAAAATGGTTCACAGACGGCATTCAACAGACGGTAAATTCCGGAAATAAAGCCTCGTTTTCGGTTTAGTTTCCAGTCCTCGAGGTTCTTTTCCTGCGGCATCCGTTTCCAGGGTTTTGCGACGTTTATCTCCGATTCAGGAACCGAACCTTTTTGTTTCCGGTAATTTTATCTTTTTTCAGAGGGGTAAACTTAAAATTCCCCGTCTTCCTACTGCCGCGACAGCACATCTTTGTGCCAGCCGAAAAGAATGCTGCTGTCAGATTCTGGAATTTTCTAAAGAACCCCGCAGAGAGAACGGCTGCAGATAAGCCGAAAAAAAAAAAAGTTGGATAATGCATGGGGTTACAGTCCTGTACTTCGGGCCGAGGCTATCTCTCCGCGTTTTCTTGTCATGTTTTTATTCAATTGTGACACTTCCATGACCCCGAACAAAGAAGACGAGGAGGAAAATTTCTGATGAAAATTTCCCTTTTTGTGTTCTGTTTCTGATGTTTTACTAACCTGTGCGAAGAAATACAACTTTGCGCAGTTGCACGACCCGGTTCGGACAGCGGGGATTCATCCGTTTCATCGGGCGGATAATGGGCACGCGACGTAATCACATGAGTGTGCCGCGGCACGTCCGACATAAACACCGCGACGAGCTCAACTTCCTCTTAATTCACGGTAAATATTCCGTGAAAAGACGAATCTGCTGCATTAAAAACCAGATATTCGAAATGGTCGGACGGCCATAACACATAACATAGAACGGAAAAAGCTCAGTTTCCATTGCACTCTCCTCGCCGAGAAAAGCTTATGCAAATAAAAACGTAGCACGTAAGTCAAAGATGTTATTGTTGACGGTCGCTACATAACCTTATTTGATCACTTTAATGCGAAGGTGAAAAAATCAATAACGATGGATTAATAACAGTAACACGGTGAGGGCTTTTTTTTTTCCATTGCCCAAACAGGGCACTTCAGATCTATATCGCACGATTTTATCCCTTTTTTACATGGTGAAGAGTTTGATTATCTGATATTTTACAGCAGACATCGCATTTTGAGTTTCATGCTCCGGGATAAAATAGTGTGTAGTTTGGTAGGCCATTGCTAGCAGCGAAGTATCGGAATTAGCTTTGCATAGGTGAGCGGTTCTGGAAAGTTTAATTTTCCTCCATTTTATTGGGTTATTAAACAGCCCATGAGATTAATCTAACAAAGCTGGAGCATATTTCAATGTCGGCCCGTGGATTTTTCCAATAAAACTCGTAGCGAAGGCACATTAGAAAGTGTAACTGTTTTTCTATTACGAAAGGTCTCGCAAGCTTAACCTGACTCGTGTAAAAATTTATGCTAAGGGCTCATTAACAATGCAAATGGGCACCGGGAGGGGGAGGATCGTATTTCCTCTACATTTTCCAAAATTAGTTCCCAAATTCTGAATTTCCCCTTAGAGTGTGATCAAAATTTATTTCGATGTGCTTCTCCCCTAACTCTGCCGCCGCATTAGCTAATTAACATTTAGCATTAGCAACTTCTTCGGCATTTTTACCTTTGCCAAATGCAAACAAGTTCTCAAATGAGTGATTGCTGCAGCATGTTTTGAATGCTAAAAATTTCGCTTTATTCGCTGAATCTTAAAAGTGGACGTAAAGTTTTGAGTTGTAATAAAGGGATGAGCATCGTTTTTGTTCCAAAATTTTCTTGAAATAACGAAAGTTTTGAACAGTCCGACTTTTGAGACACGAATAAATCAACGAAAGATGAATTATACGTTACTCGACATGTTAACACTCCCGATGCAAGGACGAAATCGGTAGCTTGAGTAAATTCGTAATAAAAACTAATATTTTTCCTCTGTTATTCGCGAAGAAAAAAAAAATTTCCTTCACTTATTTCAGAATGAGTACCGAAGATGATGTTAAGTTTAAGATATTGACATTTAAATTTGAAACGTATCCATTTCTAACTATCGATAAAAATCAGTAAATTTTCAGAAGTTCAAGTTCCGCATTTTTTGTTCATTTAACAAAAGAATATGAGACTTACGTGTGGTTGAGAAGACCTGAGACACGAGCGGAAGTTCCGTTCGAACGAGTTTTCCGTCGAAGTCTGCGAAGGTTGAGGAAAACTTGTCCCACGTAGCGTTCGCAAAGTCCGATTAGTAGCCACGCGCTCCCGGTGGAAACTTTATATAGACATGATGAGAAACGGCGGAAAAGCAACTTCGATGTCGTCAGCGTTTAATGCCCCTCCCTCCATCGCTGACATCTCCAATCGTGAGCGTTCTCGGGGAATTCAGCTCGTGCTAAATGCTATCCTCATCGGCGGGGCTGCAGGACCGTTTTCTGGTACCGAAGAAGAAGATATCTTGTTTATGGGGCATCCCCATACGAAACCTTCGGCTGTCCCATTCATAAGTGACACCGTTTCTTTTCCCAGAGGTATTAAAATATTATCCAGGTATAAAACATTGAGAATGTCAAAACGTCGGATGCTTCCAGCCTTCCTTCTCGGTTTGGGCGGCGGATCAGATGAAACATCAGACGTTTTCCGCAGCGCGGACAGCCTTGGATGCGTATTCCGCTCTTCGCATTTCAGACGGCAGACTGAACATATCGCAGATCATCTTCCACCCGCTGAGCAGCGAATCCCCGACGGTCTGGAGGAGGCTTCTTGTGGCTTTCCTGTTCTCCGTGAACGGAGTAATGGAAAAACCATTTTCGCATCCATTTTCTGAGAGATCATTAAGCAAATCGAATTTCGGAAAATCTCCTGGAAACATCTGCCTGCGGTTCGAAGTTGATGGCGTGGACCGTCGAAATTCTGATGCGGTGACGGAAGCGCACATTTTGCACCCACGGAATGATGTTAAGGAAATCCATCTGTGTTAACGCAGCAGCAAACGGGGATCTCCGGAAAGCTTCGGTGGACACTTGCCCGCTCGGAAAGAACAGAAATAGGAAATTTCGCCATTTGAGACGACTGATTTTCTCATCACGCCGCATGTTATAAAAACGCCGCGAGAGATGTATCTTTCAAGGGAGTAAAACATGGCCAAAATACAACGGACGCGGACATTCGAAGATTACCAGTGAAAGGTAAACGCGGGTCACAGTTTAACCAACTTTAAAGCAGTTACGTTAAAACCTGGTTTCGATACATAAATTACGTAAAATCATTATGAGAGGCTAAAGATAGATTTTCAAGAACCAAATAAAGGAAAATATTTAATGAGTCGAAGCACTTGGTGGCTTGAGCAAGTTATAAACAATTGAAACCACAGCGAAACGAAAGCAAATCAATAGCCGAAAAACTTAACTTGGTTTGATTTTCAGCAAGAGAAAATTTATAGCACCATTCAAAATATATTTTGAAATCGTCTTCAACCCTTTTAAAGTTATGCCACGGTAAAACTGCGCTACTTAATAATTTTGATTACGCAGCGTAATAAAAATTGAGATTTTCGTGATAGATTCTTAAGTAGTGCTCATTAAAAAGTGTTTAAATGAAATAATTCACAGTGAGAAAGGCCTTAAACGGGCTTTTATAGGGATATAGGCTCCGTGGAGCGTCACCGCCTTTTTAGAAGGCTGAAGAGCTAAGTTTTACTTGTTCGGAATCGGAGACAGCGAAGCAACATACCGGGCACGGCTGAGAAACAAGCCAAAGTTTGACTTTATCAGAAACCCACATTTTTTTCGTCTCTTTGAATCTTTGATTTGGCATTTTGGTCGTCTGAATTTCCTACAAATGAGCCGTTTCCTTTATCCTCCGGAATGCTTCAAACAGTTTCCGAAACTTTCAACTTATTTGTGTGCAAAAGTTGAAAACCCCAAAAGATGCATTTAAATGGTGATATCTGGAGGGAAATTAAGGGACTGTTTATGCCGGGGAAAACGGTCCGATCAGTCATTTGAAGAATGCGATACTAATAGTGCCCGATCATCGGAAGCGATCCTAAAAGAAAAGTATGCGCGGCGCTAGGTGGGCCGAGCTTGGAAAAATCATTTTCGATTTGTTATTGGATAAAATTTTTTAAATTTCAAATTTTCTGGAAAACGGACGCAATTCTGTTCTCGAAAATGGCATTGTTCGACAGATTGAATTAAAACTCATACGACGGGCAAACCGAATGAATACCTCCGTAGGGTCGGTGAACGGCGCTTGATCCGATCTACGGCTGTTGGAAAATTCCAATGCATGAAAAACTTTCCGACTTTTAACGGACTCGATTGTTTTGGAATTTGATGCGAAATAAAAAAAACTGGACGCTGGGGCACTATTTGAGCAACCTAATATCAGGTTTTTAAATGATATGCTCTTTCTCCCGTTTTTCCTAGTTAGAGAACCTAACACTCACTCCGATTAGCAAGTCCAGCACCTGTGGATGCTTTGGTGCTACAATTAACTAACTTTGGCCTGTATTTTAACAAAGTTAGAAAATATCAGTGCTCTTTAACTGGATCCATTCTCGGTCGGTTGCTGCTGGTAATGACGTAGGCAACTTTCGAGTCCTGTTTAATTCACTGTGAAAACCGGTTGCACCGCTGCCGCTCGCCCGCTGCCCTCTCTTTTGATAATTCAGAAAGAGCTTCCATAATTGCTATTAATATTCATTCCGATAGAAATTGCATAATCTTATTGAGCCAAGCAATATTCATAGAAGTGGAAGTAGAAGAAGGAACGGAAACAGTGAGAAAAGAAAAGATCACTCTTTTGTAACGTCACCTTTTGTATAAGGTTTGATTAGGCAGC
The DNA here is from genome assembly GCA_028565995.1 of Ricinus marginatus. Classification (NCBI taxonomy): domain Eukaryota; kingdom Metazoa; phylum Arthropoda; class Insecta; order Psocodea; family Ricinidae; genus Ricinus; species Ricinus marginatus. The sequence continues at coordinate 61,432 of JAOWBB010010260.1, forward strand.
AAGATGAAGGTCAATGGAATCTTATCAAGGCCTCCTTAATCCAGTATAATAATTTAATAAAATGGCGTCGCAGTGCATTAACTAGATGATAAAAACAATTTCAAAATTAAGTTCCAGCAAGTCTGCCGTAAGTTTTCTCTTTTATTTTCATTTTTTTTGATCGTGGCTTCGCATCGTTTAACTTTTGCCTTCGTAATTTGAAACAACAACTTGATATGGTTAATGAAGCGAAATTTTTTAAGAGCAGAAGCCCGTGCAAAATTCATTGCTTTTTGGACGTTTAAAACATATAACAAACGTGTAAATTAATTCGGCCGAATGCAATCATTCAGCTTATGACTTCGTCTTAATTACTAAAAAACTCTATTTTATTTTTCTCTTCCGAAACTCTCAACGTCTTGTTCGGTATCTTGCATTTCGCGTAGTTTCGTTCAATTCCCATCATTGGTAATAAAAATATAACAGTAAAAGTTAATGATGTTTCATAAAAAAAGGCCGGCATGAAAGGAGTGTGATTGAGACACGTTTCTCAAATACTTATCACAATTAAATTTTGTCACTCCACACACAAATTTACTTTTTTTAAAAGGAAGACGGACGTTGGGAGGCATTCGTTCCTTTGATTCACGCTCCGTGATTAGCCACGTAGACGGCGTTATTGCCTCTAAAGTTTTTTATATACCCTATCAAAATCATCCACTTATGATATAATGTCATTTTTATTGCCTTTTACGATTTAAATTTAGTTCCAAGTCCCTTCTTATTTCCGGTACAAGGGGTGCATCCCTAGAATCGCTTAGGCATCCAGTTATGGTTATTCTTTTAACAATCAAAAATATTACTTGCGTTTTACTATTTCAGTATACATGTATATATATATATATATGTATAAATCCAAATGAAACACAATCATTCCTTGGCAATGATTCATTTAAATCACGGATTTGCAATCATTTCCAGAGGTTAAATAAAACAAAAAATATTGGAGGGGCCGCATATGCCAATATTATACGTCAATAATATAAAAGCTTTAATAGATTTTTATTTAACATTACAATTATGGGTTAACATAAAAAAAAAATAAAAAAAGAATAATTAACAATTTAATGCTCATTCATAGAAGAATATGTTTAAGTGTTATATAATTAACTAATTTTGAATAATTAAAAAATGAAATTTGGGTCGATGTCACATTTGGCGCGGCAAAAGTGCATTCAGGCAGTTAAAACTTCGCTGATGGTTTTGCAGTAATTTTCAAACTCTTAAAATTAAAATTTTTCACAGTTGCCCCGTAGGACTCCGCTGACTTTGGACCCATCTCTGTCTGCACTCCATGATTCTGGAAAAACTGAACTGCAAAAACAGTTTACTTTAAATGAACGACGAATCTCGTGCAATGTCCGGGACCATAAAAAACCACGTAAAAACACAGTTTTTTTTCTCGTTACTGATTCGATTTTCAGGCAAAAATAATCTATGGATAGCTATTGAGAATGCCGAGGAAACCAATTTACATTAAGAGCAGTTTGATTTAAAATCGTTGAGGGACTTAAACGGAATGCTTTTAATTTAAAAAAAAAAAAAACTAAAGGATTTGAAATGTTTTACATGAATAAAATATCACTTTAAGTTTATGTTATGCTAAATATTAAACCCTTATATTAAGCTAAAATTAAGGGAATCGCTGTAACTTCAAACTCGCATTAAGGTAATCAGCTTAATGTTTGAAAAGTGTTCTTATTTGTTTTTCTACCTTCGTTGATAGTTCCTTTTTTCTTGTAGGGGTATCATCCAGTATTCTGTCATTACTGTTTGCTGTTTGGGAAATATTTTTGTCAGTCACAGCTTTCCTTTGAAAACTGTCAAAATAAACGGATTTTTTCCTATTTGGTGATTTGTATTTTTTCGATTTCATCGGGACTTTCAAATCATCATCCTCTTTTTCATCTTCTACATATTTTGTAACGAAAGACCTTAGAGTTTTCTCAAAGTTATCCTCCAGCTCGGTTTGTTCTCTTAAAAAACGTTCTTTTTTATCGAAGTAATTTAAAAATAATTTTTTAACGTCTGCAGAACTGCTGAAGCCTTCCTTTATCTCTTCTTCCAATTTTTTTAACTCTTCGTACAGTCTATTTTTCTCCTGAACGTAGGAAAAAAATTTAACTTCAATTCCGTTTATCATTTCCAATTTTAATGTGTTTCTCCAGTCTTCGTCAACCAAATACATTTGAGTCCGAATATCATTCACTCTCTCCCTATAAGTCTTCCATACGTTAAATATGTGATAAGAATCAGATGAAACTTGATTCTCCTTTTTCGGATTCTCCGTTTCAATTAGACCTAACCTAAATTTATTGTTCGAAAGTTTTTCTTCTTCATTGCAGTTTGTTTCTTCGTCTGGCAGTGAAAAACTGTTGAAAAGCACGGGTGACTCATCACATTCGGTTCTTAATTCATTAGGCATTCCCCTTTGAGGTGTTGTAAAGGAATGCGGACTTGTTGGGAGACATTCTTCGTTTTCCTTTTCCCCTGAATCTTCTCTGTCGCTGTTGTTGAAATTAACGCGTTTCGCGGCCTTCGGTTTTACACCGTTCAACGCTTTTCGGGTACCGTCGCTCTGAATCTGGTTTTGTTTCAGGATGCTTCGAAGGGCAGTTGCTTCTTTAGGAGTTGATTGATTTACTATTTTCGATTGTGAAAGAATGCTGGTGTCATCGAAATTTTTAATCCCAGATTCCTTTCGTTTCGCGGAGCCCTTAGTCTTGCTCTGAACTTTATTTAATTTTGAAGCGGAGCTGCTCGAAAGGTAACTGCTCGCACAAGAGCCACGCTTCGAATTTTTCGCATTGCTATTTTTAATTTTTGCCTAATAAAGAAAATAATATTTTCAATCTAAATACAATTCAATATGGAATAATAATTGCCTATTAGGAGCAATTGACTAAACTCATTAGGAGGCTTTGACAGAAGCAAAACAAATAATAGATAAATTCCGGCAAAATACACTGTTCCATTAATATCCTTGTTAGAAAGACTAAATCACTTTTCATATATTTTTTTGGCTTTGTTTTCGTTTATTTTTCTATGCTCCGGATTATCTAGATCATATAATTCTACAATCAATTAAAAATTTTGTCTACAATTTGTGATATAAATATTAATTCTTTATCAACATTCTTCATAAATGTTCTCTCAATTGTTCATATTTTTTTTATTTATAAAAATATTGTATTTACATATTTTTCAGTCACCTAAAAACATGGTACTCATAATGACTGCTAAGCAATGATTAAATTCACAGTTAGTTTGCAAAAAATTTTAAGAAATTAGCTACCTTATATAAAATTGATTTAAATATTTCTGTGTTGCATTTAACAATTCAGTAATCAAACTAAATATCAAAATTTTTTATTACTAATTATTATGATGAACAAATGCTTGAAAAGCAAATGATGCAGATTGCAAATCTCCACCTTAACAAATTCCTAACCATGGACAGCAAATAAAAAAATAAATTTACCATCAATCCACCCCTGTTGTTTTCAGACTTTAAGTAAGTAGATTGACGAAAGCTATAATCTTGACTTATCAGAGGTTTTGACAGTCTACTAACTGGTTTTTTCATAACAGTTTTATTTTTCATCAATGTTGGAATTTTAAAATTCATCTCTTTAATTGTGGCCATTGGAATGTTTGAACGTCCTAAAATATAAAATATATTATAATGTAATATAAAAATATATTAAATTGAAAATAATTTCATAGAGTTCTTTTTTCCACTAAATATAGATTAAGATATTGGTAAAAAAAAAAAAATCAAAACTTGCCTTTAAGAGAGCCTCATAAACTAAGATTCATCTTGAAATGGAAAAAGGACTATCTCAAGATATCAAAGAGATATGAACTTTAAAAGTCTGAAAATATTTTTTTCAGCAACAATGGCTTAAAATTTCATCCACACCAATAAAATCATCAAAAAGATTATTGGTTTTATTAAGAACAACAAACATAAATAAGACATTGTTAAATCACAAAATCAATTGTAAATCCTTCCTTAGTATTTGCAAGTTTTAGTACACTGAAATTTGTAAATAGTGAAAACAGAAGAAAAACTTGTACAATTACTTATATATTTTAATACAAAATAAATATATGTAACCACTATCAATTCTTTACTTTGAAAGAGTTAAGTATCTTAAAAGGATAAATAAAATTATCAAAAATTTCTAATTTTTGCATGAAAAATTGCGTTGAGGTAAAAATTTCTGCAAGAATTTATTAAAATGATTCAAACTGAACTATAACAACTGCGTCAAAAGAATCTTATGGTGCTGGCTATTAAAATTATGGTAATTGTAAAATTGTATGGTATGCTAACAAAAAATTGTTCCCCCAAGTAAAAACGGTATTTCAGAAAAAATTATCTACAAAACTATTCCATCATTTCATACAACAAAAAAACTAAAAAACCATTCCAGATTAAAACATAGTAAATTAAAAATTTAACTTTTACATTCTTTTTTTGCCCTAAGACTCCAAAAAAAAGAATCACAGATAAGTCAAATTTTAATAAAATTATATTTACAGCAATAATAATTGTCATTCTTCTTCACATTTTCTAAATTACTTACTGGGCACATAAGATACAGGTAATACTTGATCTTTAGATCCATCTCTTTGAGTTACGATGCTTCCATCCATATTTTGAGCATAATATCTGCTATTTCTTAAACTCCTACGAAACGTATTTCCCGTCGGATTCTTTTTCAGCCAGTTAGTATCATCGTTCATTTTGACTTCGACTTCGATAGAGGATCAAATAGAAAATAAGTAAGTTTTTAGGAAGTTCTATCGTTTATTCAACCGTTATGAAACATATACCAGTGGCATAACAAATAATCTGACGTGGAACTAGCATTTCATTCCGCCGTAAATGAAAATTTGTTTAAAACTTTGTCAGCATCATATTCTCCAGCAATCGGAAGAGTGAAATTTAAATATTATATCTTATTAATTTAAAATAATTTGGATTTTAATGATATGGGTGAACTCATGTCGGTAAATCTAATATAACTATAGGAGTGAAAATCTGTCACAGCGAAAAGTGACACCATATTTTTCGTTCTCTTTCTTGATCAACGGAAATAATGTACAATGAATTAAATTTCAGTAGAGAGAGTAAATAAAAAGATGGTAGATTTAATTGTAATATGTTAAAGGTATATTAAACATACAAATTTTTATTCCTTTTTAATTCTAATTTATTTATGAATCACAAATATTTAATAAAATTTTACAAAAATAGAAGACTAGGTGGATATTGGAAAATAAATGTTGTGTATATTATAAACGTTTAATTTCCCTCGAACTTAGAATTTTTTAAAATTTAAATAAATTATATAATTATTGTCAAATTAGGTTAATAGTTCATGAAAATATTAAAAATCCCTACAAAAAAAATCGAATTTAATTAAATTTTTCAATTAATATTCCTTTGCTTTTCAATAATGACTTTAAAGAATTTATTCATTATTTACTAGAGCTGAATGAGATACTGGAAATCACTTGGTTTCCTTTCCATTACGTATAGAATTTGTCATTTTAAAACATGAATTCTCTCTTGCATTATTTATGACAATTTGCACTTTTTTTCTTATAAATAATATTTTGCATTTTGCATTTCGAAGTTTATTTCATTCATATTTATTACAAATATCTTCACTGCATTACGTTTTTGCAATAAAAAGAGAAAAGGAAAATCCCGCAGAAAAAATAGAGGCTTTTAACTTTATAAGTTCAGTTTTATGGTTAATAAAATTCGCAACGAAATGAGAACTCCGAAAAATTTTATATGAAAGTTTTATTTTTCTTAAAAATTATTGGACACTAAAAAATATCAATAATTTAAAAATTTGCAGTTATAAATAAAATTGAGAGATGGAATAGCATAATAATTACATTTTTCCTGGTTAATTTTATTGATGGGCTGAAACTGTGTAGACAAATTTTTAGAAGTTAAAATGATAATATAATGTTTTAAATATGAAGTTTTTCAAATATATCACAATATATAATTTTGTATGAATTTTACCATCTTATTATATGCATATAAGGACCAAATTTATATATTATCTGTGACAATTCAAAAATTTTATGAATTTAAAATAGTTATTGATAACCAAAGACTAGAATAGTTCCGTTATTTTGTAAAAGACAACTATAATTCAGAATTTTAATCACAACATTTAAAACTCGATAAGATAATAATGCTTACTGATTTTGGGAGAAAAACTTCATAACAAATTAATATTATATAAGTTGCAATTTAAGGAATTAAAATTATATATATATAAGTAATTATAAATAATGTTAAGAAAAAATCAATCTAATGAAGCCCACAATGTTAAAAATTAGAATCTCAACGGTTTTTTTGTTGTTAACAGTTGGAAGCCATGATAGTTAGGGATGTGACGTATAAAGGAGACTGCCAAAAACGTGCGTATCTCTGCTTTCTTCTCGGTTAGCTATGTTTTAATTGAACGAACACTTTGGCAATGGCAGAACTTGCTGAACTAAGATCGGAAGAATGGATTCCAGAGTTAGAGCTGATGGAAAAGATCCACTTATTTACTACACAAGAAATAAGGTAATATGGTTTTTATTCATTTCTTGTAATTTAATTAAACTAGGAACAATTTTCTGCACATGATGATTTTACGAGTTATTTATCTAATAATAATAATAATAATAATAATAATAATAAGTTAAATATTATGTAGTAGGAAAAAGATTTAAAATCTTTATTTTTAGTCTTACTGTTATATTTCATAAGAGCAAATCTGTTTTGCACCATATTTTTTGAAATAATCTGAAAAATCAAACTGTATGAATTAACTGTGAAAGTTTGATATTAGATAAATTTTTCACTAAAAATTTTTTCTTTTAAATAGTTATTTTTATTACTAGGCAGTTTTATAATAACAATGAAAGATTAACTATATGAAATTTATGTGATTCATGTTTGCTTTGAATGTTTAGTATTTTTTATTATCATGTCATAATATTATATAAATATTTTTATATGTCAGTTACAGACATTTATATTAAATTTAAACGTAGATATTTGAGTTTTATAATGCATGAGTTTCTTACAAGAAAAATATTTTATTTCTTTCAGATCAGTAATAGCTAAAAAAAAGCATTTGGAATACAGGCTGCAGAGAGTATCAAGATCAAAAGAAGATTATATAAAATACATTCAATTTGAGTTAGATTTATTAAGATTAGTTAAAGCTAGGAGAGAGGTGAGAAATATTTTATGTATATAATAAAATATTGGCCTTATAATTATTTTCAGTGTGCCACAAAATGAAAGGACATTCATTGTCCAAAGCCCTTTTTCAAATTTGAAGTTCTCAAACCTTTCACATAAAGTTGTTCATTTAAAGTTATTGATAGATGGTTATTATATTTTCATTTTGAGCAGTAAAATTAATTTTTTTTATTGCTTTTATTTTAATATAAAAAAATCTCAATTCATTTTATTTATTTATAAAATTAATGTATTAAAATTTCTTACAAAGCTGAGTTATATATTAACCATTTGTTATAATTATCATTATCATATTATTGTAAAGAAAGTAAAATAGTTGAACAAGGTGTTCCAAGATTTGTTATAAATTTTTAGAAATACAGAATATATTCAAGCCAACAATTCATTGAAGGATCACAAACTTCAAGAATCACAAAGGTATTCAAACAAGCACTTTTCCGATATCAGGATGATGTGAAATTGTGGATGTCATTTTTTAAATTTTGCAAAGAGGCATCACTTCAAAAATTAGGAAGTCAAATGCTGATTAGAATGATACAAATTCATGCTGATAAAGAAGATTTGTGGACATTTGCTTCAAAATGGGAACATACTGAACGTGATCATATTGGAATGGGTAGAGAGTTTTTACTAAAAGGAATTAGGTGATTAAATAATTTTATTTAGGGACTAGTCACATAGTACTTTTATAATTGCATATAATTGTGTTTGTTCTTTGAATTTTTCCAAATCCCAATTCCACAGACTTTTCTCTGCATACCCATAATGGAGAAAAACTGCACATGCACAATGAATTCATGTAAAATACAGTTTTACGAACTCATAAAACAGTTGCTAAATGTAAAATCTATTCATTTATTATTTACTTTTTTTAAATATTTATATTGGATCTTAAGGAACGCTATCTAAACTGTAAAGTACTAAAACTCTGTAGTGAGATATTTCAAATTATTGTCTTTGAATATTGAATTCATTAAAAAATTTATTTAAATATTTTAACATATATCCCTTTTCTAATAGCAGAATAATATATCTTCTACTAGGTAACCCTCCATAAAAAATCAGGCTCTTAAGAGAGAAATAAGTCAATGTATAATTGAGAGTAGAATAAGTTTTGTGAAGAAAAAGGATTAATGAGTTTGTTTATAAAGTGTTTTGAAACGACTACGCTGAAAAAGTCTGAGATTAGGCAATATTTACATTATAATCGCAGTATCATTGAATAAGTAAATGTGTTTTTGATTTTTGCTCAGTTAGTTGTACTGAAATTTATAGAGCATCACTCGAATTCGAATCTTACATAATTCTCAGGTGGCATATTAATTAAATACTTTGCATGTTACTTAACTGGCAAAACGGGCAAAAAAAATACAGAAGAGATTTGGAATAATATTTTTTTCTTTTTATCTTGAAGTGTGCACTAATTTATTATAGGCATCATCCAGAGTCCGAAATTCTGTACTTGGAGTTATTCAAACTGGAGCTAGAATTCGCAGAGGATAGCAGGAAGATGAAATCCGAATCAAGGGAACCCCTCTTTTCCGTTAGCTACGACGACGTGGCAAAGGGAAAGTTGTTGGACGTTGTGTATGACAATGCTCGAAAGGAAATTGGAGGCGTGAACTTTAAGGTCAAAATGCTGAATTTGGCGGAAAATTATCCAGGAAACGTCAAAATTCGGAATAAAATATTTCAGTGAGTTTAACCCATGGAAGTGGCTATGCTTTATGAGCTCTTTATTGTGCACATACGCTCGATTCTTACCATTTGGCAAAATCATTAACTTCCTCTACTGTTATTTTACCAATAATTTAAGGACAGACAAAAATATTACCTACACTTTAATCCATTTGCAAATTATTTTTAATTTTTAAATTTCAAATTTCACTCTCAATTAAACAATTTTTTAATTCTGAATCACAAAAAAATAGGTGTCTGGGCATTACAAAAAATTAAAAAAGTGGAGTTAATCAGTTTGACTTTTGAAGAATTATTGTGTGTGTGCATGCGTAGTATATATATATATATATAAAGATATGTGTAGGTACATTATACATCAATTTAATTGAAAATTAAGAATTAAAATTTTAAAATTTGTAATCGGGTTTAATATTCAGTTAAGTCTTATTCATATAAGTTAAAGCTCAATTGATTAATGCACTAGAAAATAGTAACTTGCTAATATCAGTAATAATTATTTTTTTGTAGAATCTTTTATAATCTTGGGTACGAATCTTAGTAGATTAAATTTTTCGATTTATAAGAATTTATGTTAGGAAATCTAAAGGTTAAATTTTTATTATGAATTTATTTTAATGCATTACCTAAATATTATTTAAATATTTAGATAATATTAATATCAACAGGCATCTAAATAATATTAATTTTGATTTATTACACGAATTTATTTATTCGTTTTTCAGTTGAATTAGGCATATCCAAAGTGTGAATCGTAATTTTTTTTTAACTTATCGGCAAAAGAAGTCAAAATAAATTGCAGCATTATGATTATGATTAATTTCAGTCTTAAAGAGAAATTGTTACTCTTTTTAACTCTTAAATCAAGTCCTAAATTATCGCGGTTGAACAGGATTTTGTTAAAACGGGGAAATCACGGGAAAATATGCAGCAGTTATAACATTAACAAATTATATCTTAGTCCATTTGACATTGGATATGTCCGTCAAAAGATTTTAAGATCTGCGATTCATTTTCAAAGTTTTTAATTTATAGCTGACCGTACAAACTTAACATTTATCAACTCATCAATTCTGCAAAGAGATGAAGTTTTTTTTTTATGTTTACAGTTTTTAAAAATGTTTGACGTAAAGCAAAGTAGGTAGTACGATGGGCGGCAAAGAAATGCTTAGTCTGCAGGAGACCAGCAGATAACGAAAGCTGGCAGAGATGGTACAGGGTTAACGTCGGAGCGGAAAAATATGAGCGCAGAAGCCCCGTCAGGGCGACTGTGAATGTCAAGAAATTTTAAGAATTAAAATTAATTAAATTAAAATCTCGCCCCCATGCGCCTTTACCCCGTTAAAGTGCAACTTCGCTTTCGTCGACCCAAAAGCAGTTTAACTTTTGCCGCCAAGCACTGCATCTTCGGGATCGCTTTTGTAATTTAATGTTTTCTTTTGATTGCTCCACGGCAGGGATTTAATAAAGTACCATGCAAATGAAGAAGTGACATGGAACGTGCTGGCAAGACGGGAACTGGCGGGTTTTGAGAGCGAGCGCTTTAACCTAAGCCATGCCAAGGGACTGATTCAAATGTATCGCAAAGGGTTGGATGTGGAATCGAGCACGTTGAAAGGAAGAATAAACAGAAGCGTCAATGCATTCCAAACGGGAATCAGGAAAATAAATACGGCGAAAATGTGGCACTTTTATTTGGATCATTTAATTGAAATTAACGAAGATAGATCCTGTCTCAAGGTATTCAAGAGCAAACTCCTCCGTCGAGCACTGGAAGGTAGATGCACGTCGTAAATTGGGCGACACTTAGGAAAAGATGAATTTTGAATGAAAGGAAAAGAAACTCTTTTGACACGTTATTATGTATAATTTTTTATAATTTTTCACAGGCGCTTATAAAGCAGGACACATGCGAGAGAAATATTTTCTGCGATGGATATCGTTGCTAAACTCTTCACGGAAGCGGAAGAAACTGGACGAGGTTTTGATTAGAGCGACCAGACAGTTTCCCAAGAGTGTCAAGCTGTGGTACGCCAGAGTAAGACACCACCTTTCGCAGGACGAGGAAATTTTGGGTACGGACACCTTCAAAGAAGCTCTTTCTCAACTCTCGGACACCACCTTGTTATGGAAATTGGTAAAGGCAGACGGGGTTTAATTTCTTCTTCGGATTTTTAATTTTCTCAGCCAGATCGCTTGATTTCCTATTATTTCGGTTTCGACAGATGATCCAGTATTACTTGTCGAAATCCAGTCCGAAGGTGGAGAGAATATTTCGGGAAGCGCTTGAGCGAGGCGGGAACCTAGCGGAAGAATTGAAGCCGATGTTCCTGACGTGGACCGCCAAAAACAAGGGAATCGGAAGCGCGAAGCAACTTTTCGAATCGCCCATGATGCAGAATCCTCCGTGCCTTAGTCTCATACTGGAAATGATTTCGCTCGAAATGCAGCAGGCGGACATGAACAAAAAAGTCGTAAGGCGTTACTACGAAATGGGCTGCAATTTGGCCGGCAAAGACAGCATAGGTAAGATCAACGCCGAATTGGTTAAGGTTTGAAGGCGGAAAAGGGCGTGAAATAATAAGGACGTTTCGCTTTCAGATATTTGGCTCGGCTACGTGGAGTTTGAGCTTTTGCACGGCGAGGGAGACAGACCTTATTATATCTATGTTAGAGCCTTGAGGAATTTAAACGACGATCTGGTTGACGATTTCATAAATCAGTACAACAATCTGAGGTCGCAGATTTCGAATGACTGAATAACGACTGTGAGAATAAATTTTTTCCTTATTTTTTACTTGCCCGGGAATAATAAATTATTTTATATTTACACTTCAGACGTTTAAGCGCTGCAGTCAAGATCCCTTTACCGATCCGTTAGCATTAATCCTTTTGCCAGATTACGCTTACAATAAGAAAATTTTTACGTTCTGACCTCCAAACTCGAAATTTAATTTCGCGAAATCGCGGATGGAGGGCCCGACGTCTCACCCCGTGGAGTGAGAAAAAGAAATTCCGTTTCAAGATACTAGCAGCAGGCTTAACGGTCGATTGAGAAGCTTCTGCCCCGACTGCTGGCTCCGCGCAGCGTCCAAATCCGGAACCGGTTATTTCAAGCGTGAATATGGGAAGAGTGGTTTACGGATTTGACGACCGGGAATTGTGGTCCTGAAGCAAACTTGGCGGAAGAAGCCGCACCATTGTCACAAACTGAAACAAAAACTTTAGCCCTACTTCGAAGTTCCGAGTTCGAAAAGCAAATTTTTTCCTCTTTCTTCAAAGGCTGCAGCTCCAATTTCTGGGAAAGGAAAACGCCTTCAGAGCATCGTGAAGCGTAAGAAATCATTCGAAACCGAACAAAAATTGTTCGACAAAAATCAATTTAATTCGAATACGAATTCGAGACGCTGAAGACCCGAAATAAAATTCTTCTACAAAAAGAAATTTTCCTTTGCTTCACAATTATGAGGCAAACAAAAATTAAACATATCAATTTTAAATTTAAATTATATTTTTTCTAAACTATATATCGAAGTATCGTGTATTGATATTTTTTACAAATAAATAAAACCAAGTGTTGATCGTGGTGAAAAATCAAAATTTTGAAAAACAATAATCCATTATTAAATAAGAGGAAGGGAGGCAAACAACAATCTAAACTAGTAGTCTAAATTCAGTAAAAACTAAAGTTATTTAAATATTTAATGACATTTAGCATACCGGCTCTCGCCTTGGACCGGGCCTTTCCGGAGGTTTTGAGTAAGTGTTCAGAAGCCCGGAGAATATGGCCTGAAAAGAATCAATTACATCACATTAGTTTGTGTAAATTAATATTTATGGAATGAAAATATTTTTTTGAATATTATAATGACATTAGGGTAATAATAATAAAGCAAGCGCTACAACATCCATCCATTTATTTTAGTCTTACGTGCTATCATCCACATCAGTGGGTATATAGTGAAATATCAGTATTTAATTATTACGAAGTAATATGTCTGAGGAAATAAATCAGGGCATCGAATCTCTCTATTTTTTGCACAAAAATTAAACACGAAATTCCTAGGATAAACCGCCACCTTAAAGCCTTAGAAAACCAGGTACAGTGCGGCATTCACCAGTTCATAGGCAAAAATAAACTTTGAAACCATGGACCATGAACAAATACTCCAGTTAGAGAACGTAAGTTATTTTACAATCTGGCGAATATTTTGGTTATATTAAAGACCCGTATCCATCCCATTTGTTATATATTTTTGTGAGAAGAGCTGTTTTTCCCGATAGCTTGCTGGAAAAACTCGCTCCCAAATCACAAATACAGGCGACAATCGAAAAAAACCGTGAGTATTGCCGTCCGATTTCTAATAGTAGAATTTTGGTAGCGGTTTTAATTTGAATGAACAGATCTCTGCTACAAGAACTTAACGACTAAGAAGGTCCTTATATTAAATTTGATATTCTTAAGAACCAGCATTGCGGAAAAATAGAAGTTTCAGTAGACAACGATATTTATGCATAACTGACTGATTCGATTTCTGATGAGACTGAGGCAATATCGCTTTGATGTCGATTCGGAATTGATCCCTTAGATGCCATTTTCTCGCCATCGAGCGGGATTGTGACTCGAGATTTGTCTAGAAGAGATGTTACAAAGGAAAGTGAGCATTTTTGAGTGCGACCTACAAGCTAAGCTGGCAGACCGTCTTTGAAGATTTTCGATATGCTAGCGTGTAAATCATAACATATCGAGCGACCATAAGAAAGCTCTCTGTGTCACATCTAGGTATGCTACCCTCAACTGAGCGAAGATTAGCTCAGCAGACAGGTTTTAGGTTTGGACAGCCTTTTAGAACACAGAGTTTACGTCGAAAAATGCTAGGATCTCCGCCTATCTGGAACGGGATTTCGTCTTCGACTTGCCGGGCATGAAATTATGCCAGATTAGTCACTGCGCAGCAATGCCCGCTATTAGCTTTTATTATTATGCTTCTTTTGGTCTCAGGATATCTTTTTGCCTGGTTCATCTCCGTCCCTCATGAATTAGTACCTGTCAGCTGTTTTGCGCGTTGAGAAATTTCCCAACTTTATTGCAGGGTTTGAAATATGATTGTCTTTTGGACCTTGTGTCTCTATGGAGAGTTTGAGAATACTGAAGTGTGGCGAAGTAGTAGGGTGTGACGCCTATCGGAGATATTATGAGGGGTAGTACTTTTACTGCATTTTGTTGCCAGCCTACTTTATGTCGGTGGTTAGCAGAGTACTTCTCTGTTTTCTCAGTCTCTTTTTTTCTGTATGTTATTGTCGTTGTAGTTTATAATTTTTGCTTCTTATTAACGAGGGTGATGTTGTGAGCTATTGTCTTGCGTGTGCGCAGCGTTGAGTGTCACAGTACAATTCGGTCTCATGATTTTCGAAGTTAGTTAGTTTGCGGGTTACATCTGTAATATGTGAGTCGCTCAGTAACAAGGAATTGTTTGGAGGCGAGCTCTTAGTGAATTATCTTGGCTGCTATGTTGTGCCGATCAGTGTAGCCGGTGGATACCAGGAGTTAGCTCTCGGTGATTATGTGTTCTATTGCTTCGAGGACTTGTTTGCATTTTCGGCGCTTGTCCTGTACTGTTATCGCTCGAATAACCGTCTTTCTGTAGTTGAGTTTGAAGATGACGGTCCTGGTTGGCTTTATTATTATTACTTGACATAATTTTAATCTCTCAAAATAATATTTGTGACCAATATCTTAATAAAAGATTCATATCTTAATGATAACACAAATGATGTGACAATCCAAATTGTGTGTTAAAGAAGTTTTTCTTACTACGAGTGAGGTGATCAAAAAGAATCCGGATCCAAAGATCAAATGTATATTATATTTCCGCTGCTTATTGCAGTAGTCCTCATACCAGTCTCCGCAAGGAACTAGTGCATCATCCATGGTAGCGTGAACATACTCACAGGGGTTACCCTGGGTGGCCGCAGCCCGGGCGCAAACGGACCATGGCTTTGTTCCTGAAAAAGGAAATTGCTCTTTAGACATCTCAAATTGATGCTTGCAGGGCAGGAGGATAAGAAAAAAGATCATCTGTCATGATCTACGATTCGGATAGACACTAAACCAAAATCAATCCATCTTCCTCCCGATGAGTGCCATCCTAATCCTTCATGCCACAATCGCTAGCTCACACGCTCTTCTGGTTTCGTTTGCATGAAATGCTCCTTGAAACAAAATTTTTTAAATCTAGAATCAATCATATTAGTAAAAATGAATTATTAATTATTTAAACTACAAACTGAGTGGCTGTTTTTTTATATTCCAGAAATGAAAATTTTAATTAAATAACGGTTATTGAAATTTAAGAAAAGTTCAGCCTCTCAAAATTCATGACTTAAACACAGGATCAATGTCTTACATATTCCCTGCACCTAAAATATGAGAAAATTTAAGTTTAATAATAATCCGAAACAACATTGGGACGAGTCGCAATGCACTTGTAACGGAATACCCACCGATGTTCATCAAACTGCATCATCATTTATTAGACAATCCTGTAGATAGTTGGATAATCGTAAATTCATAACTTTCCATTGAGAAATTTCGTCGAGCTTGCTCACACGTAAATGTGAAAAGTTTTGAGGAAAAAACTCCAAAAATAATTATTGCCGCCTTAAATATACGCGGGACAACAACTTTTGCGGGGATTAAAAGAGTGAAAACCGAATTTAAATAGCACCACGGTTTATGAGAAAGTCTGACTAATGCGCATTCGATTAAAACAATATGAAAATAAATAAACCGAGAGGGAAATCTTATATGAGTTTCAATTAGCAAAGAAGGAATAAAAACGAGTCTTAGAAATATTTCAAAGCATTGTTGACCGAGAACAGCCTCCGAAGCTTTTCGTTTCGGAAATGTCGGAAAACCTCTTGGGAAACGATGGAAAAACCATTATTTGTGCGAGCTCCGTTCTCTGCAATGCAGGTTTTTGGCTTTGTAACGAAAGGGACAAATACAGGCCGAGATTGTTGTTGTTAAAACAACGTTAAAACGAACCATAATATGTGAATTCGTTTCGCACAATTTCAGCTTATGAAAAGAAAATATTTTAATTTATTCTCGTTTTCACTTGCAAAAAATTTCACATTTACAACCGGTAATATAAACATAAATAAGAGCTGTGCCAAATTCATTTCTCATTTTTCTCATTTTATTTATTGTATTTGTAGATTTTTCTAAAAAAAAAAAAAAAAAAAAAAAAAAAAAAAAAAAAAAAAAAAAACAAAAAAAAACCACCCACATTCTGCGACAATTGCTTTAAACGTGAGGAAAATACAATTCCTCCATACGGTGTGTTAATTTCACGAATGAAACCTATCTCGGAGATTTAACTTCCGGATGTGAATGATCAGTGTCAGTGCTGTAGCGAGGCCTACTATCAAACTCCATGCATTAAGGCAAGGTGTTAGCGAATCCTCTCCCTTTATCTAGCATCGATTGACTACAGCGTGTGCATCAATTGCAGAGCGCACACGCTCGGTTCGATGCATCCTTCCTTAGACCTTTAGTACCCGGTCGTAAACGGTGAGGTCAAGTCCTTCCTGTGCCCGAATCAGCGGAATTTCCTAAGGCCGTTCCAATAGCCGAAAAAGAAAATTTTTTCTTACAAGTTGGTCGCACACTCATTCATTATCAATGTTAAAGTCAAATTTGAAACCAACGCCCCAACGGAGAATGAATACGTTACTCTCCCTCGTGGATGAAACAAAATTGATGAATTTTCCAAAATAATTAATTCTTAGGTACCCAGCTATCAACATCTCCCCACTTCACGGCTTCGTGATTATAATTTTATATTTCTATAAAAATCGGAGTTTATTACTTTTTCTCAGCCACTAACGTTTCGTCTTAGCGGAGGTACTATTTATTAACATGGCGCTCGTATTTACGGTAAGTACATTAAAGAGTATTTTACGTTTCATACCGTGTTAGGGGCCGCTTATAAGTCAATGCAATTCAATTTCGAAAAGAGTAAGTTTAATAACTGCTTGCGGTTCATATAAACTATAACCTCAAAAATGCATATAATACAAAATCATTTAAAAAACATTGTGTTTAGTAATAATTTGAAAACGGAACATTTTGTAGGACCGAATATTATTGAAAACGAAATCTGCATCTCTTTCGAATTTCACTTGTAAAACTACTTTATATAAAAACCTTTTACCAATGTGAATCCGATCTCAATTTAAGACGAAAATTTTTTATTCCGTATCACCAGCTTTTTACATTCTTTAACAAAATATCTGCAAATATCTCATGTATGTGAAACTAAAAATTACTCATCACATTGCCCCAAAAACATCTTGAGGAAGAGAAAACTTTTGACTAATGTCAAAGTTTATGAATATATGTGTGGGTCTAATAATCACCAACAAAGTGTTATTACTCAAATTATCCTTACTCTCACTAAGAGATGAATAAGAAAATATTTAAAGTTCTAATAATCAATTCGCTCACAAATACTATATGCCTTTATAAATATGAAAATAAAATAAAAAGTTATATGAATACATGTTACCATGTAAGAAACATATTCCTCCAAATAACACAGGATTACTTTACCTTAAAGGAAATAATAAGTTTATATGAGTAATTATTTTCTATATTTAGGGAATCAGCATTCATAACTATATTTATCTTAGTTATTAACAGTTAAACACGATCATTACATCTTAATTTTACTACAATTTTAACAATTCTCTAATTGCCTAATACTGACGGTAATACAATCAGAAAAGAAAAAAGAAAAACGCAAGAACTAAAAGTGCGAATTTAATAAAAAGTTTTTTATAATTAGAAATAATTTTTCTTCACGATTTCATTAAATACACTCAAAGAATAAAATTTTATCAGCACAAAAAAAAAATCTTGAAACTTCAATACTGATCCAAAAATAAAAATTATAAACGACGGTTTTATTTAAAACTTAATGGAAAATTACTATTAATTAATCATCTGATACTGAAAATAAGACAAATATCTAACTTTTCGAAAAATTTCTTGACCATGTAATTTAAGAAATGGTTATGATTTCATGCTTAAATTATAATTTATAAATAATAAATATATTAATTAAAATTATTATTTTTTAAATTTAATTTTAATAATTTTAATTATAATGTATTACAATGAATTTTTACAATCTATTAACAATGTTCCAAAAGCATCATTCTCGTCATTTAGTTAAAAATATTCACATTTTGCTCAAAAGTAATTTACATTAATCTGATCTTCATATGAAATCAAATAAATGATATAATGTAAAGATATTACACAAGGAAACACTGAAAATTTGACATGATGATTGACTACGGAAGTAGCTTTGCATGTCTTCAACAATTTTATGATTATGTCAGGAAACGAAATTGCAAGCGATCAGTATGGCCGATCCACAATTTTATTAAAAAAAAAATCAACAATTAGCGAGGTATAATAATGACAGATTTGATTAATAATTTCACACTAAAGTTTATATACCAATACTGATAATTTCATACCATAACTTGTAGATTGCAGAATTAATAAATTACGGATTTCGTATGATTTCCTAGATCAAATCATGTTCCCTATCAAAATACATATATATTTTTGTTTTCCAGTTTGTTTTAATTATAATATCAATTCTTCTGAGCGAAATACAAGCCGGTGAAAACAGCTCTGGGTAAGTTTCCATAATATATTAAAGAAACAAATTAATTTCATTATTTCAAATGAAAAGAATAATAAATTAGAATTTCCATTTGCTATTATAGGAGGAAAAAATAGAGTTTTTGTATTAATTTTACGATTCAGTACCGCATTCATTTATATGGATGCAATTTAAATCGAATAATTATACAATCCTTTATTCTTCAATTTATTTATAACTGTAATTTAAACATTCAGCATATTTTATTTAAGCAAAAAAATATAATTTTAATGAATTCACAAATTTTATGATTTCACTGCTATAATAATAATAATAATAATAATAATAATAATAATAATAATAATAATAATAATAATAAA